>JAKTVF010000038.1:0-68398 GCA_030557055.1 Candida tetrigidarum
AAAATTGGCTGAAGGTTTGTTGGAATATGAAACCTTGACTAGAGAACAAATGGAAGACATTGTAAATAGTAAATAATACATTAAATAGATTTTCTTCTTTAGCATTCTTAATTCGTCATTGTCATATAGTTTTCAAAAAAGTATAATTTTGTCATTTTGTTTTTTTTTTCCAAAAAAGTCACGTGTTTCGGTTATCGTAGGGCGAGAAGGTGCCAGATAAAGAGGGGTGCAGATTCCAAAGTGAGTGACTAGTGAGTGTGTGACAAGTGGGTGTGACAAGTGGGTGTGACTAGTGGGTGACATTTTTTTTTGGGGTTACAAGAACGAAACTAAAGATAGAAACAACGAAGAATGGCGCACATCAAATTCTGGGTAATAGCAAAAAAGAAATGATATGCCTTACGGTTCAGAACGTCACTTCACAACCTCTATAGAATTGTGTATGGAAAGGAGGGGGTGCAAGTGGGAATAAGAAAGAGACAGAGAGTGCCATCATTGTGGCGATTAAATTCCCACATTTGTTTGTCGGATAAAACCAATAGCGGAGTAACAGGTCGATTTTTGGTGATTGCGAATTGTTTGTGGACGGGAAGATCTACAAAGCACTCACTTAGTAATTGTCGCTTAGATTTCCTAATTGGGATTTCTCGCGATGAATTGACGTTAGGAGATACAAACTTGTCGCATCGTGTCGTGTCTATTGCATCAATATACAACAATTTCCTAGAATTTTTTTTTTTCGTTTTTAAGAATTTACGGCAATTGGGGAGGAGTTATATATAAATAACCTAGGAAACTACAAATTCCAGTTATTTGGTTTCCTTTTCTTTCGTTTTCTTACAAGCAAAAAAGACATATACACAAAAAAAAAAAGAAATGCCATCAACTATTCAGCCAGAAGAATTTGAATTAGTTCATATAACTGATACACCAATCATAGAATTTACCAGGACCCAAAATGCCGAGGCATGGAAAGGTGCCTTATCCACCAAGGATTATGTGTTGAGAGACCACGTTTTGGGTAAATCTAGAATGGCAAGCACTGCACCAAACCAATTATTAGTGTTTATGTTGACTAGAATCAACGATAAGACTCCTTTATGTTCTATTGAATTATTGATCAGAAAATCAAAGAAATATCAGTACCTTGACACTGGTAAAGTTGAAGAGAGGGACGTTTTGAGTGGATGTATTGGTGGAGTTTATACGTATCCGGAACATAGAGGTAATGGGTATGCCAGAATTATGGTTGATAAATTGGTCACCATAGGGAAAGAAATAATTGGTGATGATGGGTTTATATTTTTATATTCTGAAATTGGTGAATATTATGCAAAAAATGGGTTCAAGTCATTAGCTGTTGATTTGATTAATGTTCCTTTGACCAGCGCAACTGCCACTGAAGCCGTTGACGCTAAGTATGATTTAATCAACTATCATGAATTTGACTCGTTAATGGAAGAGTACAAGAACCAATATGAAGGTAATATTGTTGATAAAGTTACGCAGGATAAAATCACAAGAATTTCTGTGGTGCCACATTCAAATATCGTTGATTGGTTTCATTTGAGATCCAAATACATTTCATATAAATTGCATTATGAAGAGAAAGATTCAAACCCAATTGATTTTTACAATGCACCTTATGAAACTATAACCTCAAGATTAACTGCCATTGAACCACAAAAGTTCGGTATCAAATTATATGACAATCACCACCACAATAAAGTTATTGGATTTATTGTATGGACCATGGATTATCTTCCTAATAATGAAAATTACGTTACTTTATTGAAAGTCGTTTCCTTTGAAGGTGATAAAGATGCCAATACAATCAAGTTGTTGAAATTGATGAAGAATTATTTATTGGAAAAACCAACATTGGGTATGAAAACTACCAAGATTGTGGTCTGGGAATCAGAAATAAGTGGTTACGTGAAACAATTTTTAGTCAATGAATGGCAAAGTAAAACCGGTATTGATAATCCTTCCCGTTCGGCTATTTTAATGAACAACTCAAAAGAAGATCAACAGTTTAGAGATGGCCAAGTTATATGGGAAGGTAATGATAAATTGCCATGGTTTTGAGTCACATAGATTGTAAGTTCTTAGGTAGGAAGTAAGTAAGTAAGTAAGTCAGTTAGCAATAACAATAACTATTCATGCATTATCATTGATGTGTAGTTTAATATTTGGTCGATCTGTTGAGAGAGAAAGAGAATGAAAAATATTTCAGACGTGTTTATTTTTCTATTATTTTTTTTTCTGTTTTTTTAGTTCCTCGACAGTATAGGATCCGCCCCCTCATATATCAACAACCACAACAATAATGGAGAGAAACACCATAGGCATAGGGTATTATGACCCATTTGCGGTATATCCATTGATTCAAGATGAACTTGAGAAACTATTCCCCATGCAGAACCTTCATGTTCGTTTCAACCCTTCGCAACCACTAAAAACAATCAACAATTTACCCATTAAAATGATTGAAGAGATCCCTAACAAGAAGACCGATAGCCAACACCAACATCATGATGTCGATGGGATATATTCACGTATCATGTTTGTGAAAGTTGAATCTATTGATAAATATCGTAGTCAAGTACGTCCCTTGATACGAGAATGGTTAAAGAATCTCGTATTTAAATTCAAAAATTCATGGATGATTATTTTATTTATCCCTCTGGATGCTAAAGATAAACATAGTACGATCATTAAAATGTCACATTTTGATAAATTATTGAAAGATTTTGGTCATGATGGTAAAGAACTATCCACAATCTCACCATCGAACATAAGTGCCAATGATTTTGAAAATTGCTTGAAATTGAAACAGAATGAATTTGAACCCAATGAAGTCCAAGCAAGCATCAAGAGTATGTTGAATTGTTCGTTCAATCAAAGATATCGTTTATTTGTTGAATTGATTGAACAACGTAAGGTGAATAGTCTTGAACGGTTTGTGGCGTATTATAGCTTGACGAATTTGTTTGATGATATGAGATTGTTCCATGATGCCTTGAGTAATTTTGAACATTTGATACAGGAACTTAATTCAGTGGTGGAAACTTATCCTGACTTGTTTGATTATAAAGTGGTTCTCCCGAAAACTTTTGATGGCTTTGATTTTGCAAAATTTATAGACGAACCCAAGATTAAAGCCAACATGTATTCAGGTGAGAATGTCAATTTGTTTGAACTAAGATGTTTTATATTCTTCAGACAATCATATACCCTTGAAAAACTAGCAGATACGTCGAATTCGATATCAATAGGAGCCTTGCAAATTTCCAAATTATACCGAAACTTGACATTGTTTTTGAATGACATATCTAAGAAGAATTCTACCGACTTGAAAGAGTTTGAATTTTCAGTAATTCAATACTATTTGAATATCCCAATAATTGGTAAACTTATAGAACAAGCAGCAAATAGTCCTGACGATAATTCATACCAATTGAAGAATCTTCTTGAATCCAGAGCTGAATTGAAATTACTTCAACGTTCGATCCTTGCTAAATTATCACAGCTCAATGGTTTGCATATTAAAGGATTAGAACAAACATTTGAAGAAATCTCATTATTAGATGATGGTGAGGATGATGATGAGGAGGATAATGAAGAAAAAGAGTCCCCACCAACGACATCAAATACGAATCCAACATTGGTTGCGGCCATGAAGGACAAAGCATCATATTTAGATGTGTTTGAAAAACTAACTGAAGATATAATTGAGGATTTCTTAATTTGTGAACGATCCAAAACTATAGATGTGCTTTCGATAGATTTAGCAATCTTGAACTACGAAAAGGGGAATTATGCAGAATGTTTACAAATACTCAAAGATTCCCATGAATTTTTCATCCAGAATGGTTGGAACTTTTTGGGTGGGATCTTATTGGAGATCTATTATGAGTGTGTTCAAAAGATCGAACCCCAAGATAATGATGAGATTTTAACCACTTGTTTAAGGATTCTATCAGTGTTGGTGGCCAATCATACCGACATTAATTCATTCAGATTAATTAAAAACAAATCGCAAATCGAGAAATTGTTCAAGAAAGTGGAACAATATTCATTGTTACAGAATCTCAAAATTGAAAGTTCATTAGATGACTTTTTCAAAACCGAGTTGATTCCTTATATAGATGCCGATGAATCAACCACCAAAGATAAATATGTCATACGTTGTCGAATTCAGAACCCATTCGGAATAAGTTTTGTCTTTAAACATGTTGAGTTGATTTTGGTTGATGATGAAGGATCAGAAATTGTATTTGAAGCAAATGATGTGAATATCACTCCTGAAAAGGAAAACATTATACAATTATCAACTAGTCGATTCCTAATTGGATCATTTTCACCATACAGATTATCGATTCAAATGAATGAGAAATTAGCATTGGTTTTAGATTATGGTCAGAAGGAGATGCAAATGAATAATGCGTCATTTATGAGTGATACCATCATCCAGTATAATACATCTGAAGATCGGATTAAAGATCAGAATTCTACAGGGGGTACCATTTTGGCGTACCAGAATTTAGACAAGCTTAATGCTTATTTCAATTGTGCTACGCAAGTGAAATTAGGTGTTTCTGAAGTGGTGCTTAAGATCAATAATGGTGATAATGTAGCCACCGACGTTGTTGTGAAGCTATTATCCTCCACCGAAGGTTTAAAACTTGAAAAGCAATCAGTGACAATCGACAAGTTGGATAAACGGGAGACCAAAGATGTCGTGATCCCATATTCTTATTTCAGTGATAATAAAAACATCAATATGAGGGCAAAAATACAGTATCAAGTTGATGGTGAAGAGTACATATTCCAGATCTCCTACACCATAGATACCACTTTAATTATATCAGTTACAGTTCAAGATTTATTCAAACAACAGTTTATATATTCCAAGTTCCAGATTGGTACTTCCAATGCAAGGTTCCCCATTAGGTTATTAGACAACGAGTTAACCACAGAGTCAGATTATAAAATCACAAGACCGTGTCAACAAGTTCATGATATCGTTGCCTTTGGTGAACAACCAGCTACTTTTTTCTACAAAATCATCCCCAATGATAGAATCTCGAGCAAAGATGTGTTGAATTTGAAAGTTCTGTATTCGAATCTACAGGATGAATGTGAAGATTATATCTCACTGGTGGTTATTACCCAATTGAAAGAAATGGGTTTATCTAAGTATTGGTATTTATTGAAAGATATAATTATCAACAAATCCAGTTTTGATTTAAACAACTATGCCATAAATAATTTCATCAAATTTACCAATGGCTTAGAATTGAAGTTGTTAACTGAGAAAATCATCCTTCACTATGTGGAATCAAGTGTTGATCAGAAGAAATTATTTGAATTGATGAATGATTTATTGGTCAAGAATAAATTAGATGTTGATACAAAACTAATGGTTCCTAATGTTAATTACTTGTACATTTCTGTATCTGTTCCTATTTTGAAATATCTACAAGTGGTTGAATACGAATATGAAAGAAAACAATACGTTGTTGGTGAGCCAATCAATATGCGACTTAAAGTGAAAACCATAACCAAATGGTCTGACGATGCAGATGCAGATGAAGACTCCTTACCACTAGCTGCTTCATCGCCTACAAGAAATGGATCATCAGTTACACCAAACGAGTCAAACAACAAGAAATTCCAATTGACTGTTCAACATGATGATAATTGGTTAATGTCAGGACTTAAGAAATTCACTTTTGATACCATCAATAATGATACTTCAGTGAGTGATTTGATCTTGATTCCTTTGAATGTGGGTAAGATCCCATTACCTAGGATATTAATCAAGAGTTTGCTGACCGTTAAAGATAGTGATGATTTAGATATTGATTTTATAAATGGTCTGGAAACTATTTTGGTTATACCAGAAGTTCATAGTATTACTTTTGCATTTTAGTGAATATATATATCATCAGTTATGACGTAATGTATTTGGTGCGACTTTTCTTGGCCTGCCCTGTCCTGGACGGTGTCGATGTCCGTACCCTGCACCCTTTTGCCACCCTGATGGAAGAGATGGATTGTAAATAAAAATAATGACCCCTCCTCCCCGTCTCCCACGCGCTCCGCAGTGGTTAGTCGAGAATGGGGAGCTCCGAGAACGTTTTAGACTCGATTGACGCGGAATAGTTTATCTGGGTGGAAGTTTCGGGAAATTTTTCAATCAAACGAAAACAACAAAACAAAACAAAAAAAAAAGAACAACAACAAATCAAATCTGAACGTGAAATTTGTACTCTTACTCATCAACAATTAACTAAGTATTCACATTGAAGTATGGTTAAAGTTAAGGACACTACTTATTATGACCTCTTAGAGGTCGACGTTACGGCTACTGACGTGGAATTGAAAAAAGCATACAGAAAGAAAGCCATTAAATTACATCCAGATAAAAACCCTAACGACCCCACAGCATCAGCCAAGTTTCAAGAATTGGGGGAAGCTTATAGAATTTTACTGGACTCTAACAGTAGAGCCATCTATGATGAGTTTGGTGTTGAAGGAATGAAGGAGAATCCTAACTTGCAACAAGAACAAATGGACCCTAATGAATTTTTCACCATGGTTTTCGGTGGGGATGCATTCACAGACTGGATTGGTGAATTGAGTATGTTGAAAGACATCACCAAGGCTGCCGAGGTTATGGATAACGAAGATGAAGCAAGTGAAGAAGGTGACGGTGGATTGAGTGAATCGACCCAATCTATGCATCTTTCCGAAAATTCGTCTACCCATAAGACTAGTGTTAATCATTCATTGTCAAGTGAAGAGATTAAGAAGAAAAAGAAACAAAAGATGACTAAAGAAAAGAGAGAAGAGATTTTAAGATTGCAAGAAGAAGCTAGACAAGTTAAAATAAAGAGAATTGAACATTTGTCCGATGTCTTGTTGACTAGAATTAAAAATTACGAAGTTGCACAACATAATAAAGAGGCTTTGGATAAGTTTGTTAGAGAATTAAATACTGAATTTGAAGACATGAAGATTGAAAGTTTTGGTATTCAATTATTACACTTGATTGGAGATACTTATAAGACTCAAGCCCACGCTGCCATTTCAGCATCCAAGACTTTTGGTGTTTCCAAAATTTTCACCAGTGTGAAGGCTAGAACCGATACTGTGAGAAACGGATATTCTATTTTGAAAACAACCGTTGATGCACAATTATCAATTGAACAAATGGTTAAAGATCATGAGAAATTCTTGGCTTTGCAAGCAGCAGGTGTCCAACCAACACCACAAGAAATTGCTGCTGATGCGGAGATGGAAAGAATCATCACCGGGAAATTCTTGGCTACCGCATGGGCAGCCACCAAATTTGAAGTTATTGATATCATAACTAAAGTTTGTCACAATGTTTTACGTGATAAACATATTTCCAGAAAGGAAAGATTAGCTAGAGCCGAAGCTTTGTTATTTATTGGTAAAGAAATGTCCAGAGTCCAAAGAACTCCTGAAGAGGAAGAAGAAGCCAGAATCTTTGAAGAGTTAATGGCTGAAGCCAAGGCAAAGAAATCGTCAAGACATAGAAAGCAAATGAATAATAAAGAAATGGAAGAGTATATGCAAAGGTTAGCTGCTGAACATGCTCAAGAAGAAGAGCAACACCAACATACTACATAATCGACTAGTATGTGAGTAACACTATTTATAATAATATTGTCTTTTATAAAGTACTAGTAGAATCCCCCTCCCCTTCGCCATAAAGACTTGATTTTTGTTTTGTTGTATCATACTTCCAGTATTGATTTTTAGGTTTTAATATATTAATAATCATGAGTCGTGTAATCAATGATATTTATATTTCAGTGTGGAGGTTTTTTTTTTCTCTCTCTCTCTTTTACGCCAACAACAGCAAATACAAAAAAAAAAAAAAAATCAAGATTCATTAAGAATTCATACCCAAGGCAAGACTTATCATCCTACAGTATATTCCTACCATCAACCACCAAGAGAATAATGACTAATTCCAAACAAGTATTACAATTGTATAAACAATTATTGAACAAGGCATACAAGTTTGATAACTATAATTTCAGAGAATACGCCAAAAGAAAAGTTCAAGATACATTTCATGCTAATAAATCCATAACGAATGAAGAAGAAATTACTAAATTGTATAATGAAGGTATAAACCAGTTAGCTTTGTTAACCAGACAAACTACTATCTCACAATTGTATACCTTTGATAAGTTAGTTATTGAACCATTACAGAAACACCACTAAGTGTTTGTGGCATTTTAAGTAATTGTGGTATTTTGTATATTGTGTGTGTGTGTGTAATAGTATCAATAAATTATAATATTAATATTTATTCATTTCTCCACCTGAGTAAGACGACCTAATTGGATATTGGCTCTTGGTAGATCCAACTGATAATCAATCACGAACGATTGTTGAGATTGCATCAGATAGTAATGCCGGTGGTTTTACTAAGCTGACAAATAGCTTATAGTAAGAGAAAGGAGTAAGGAATAAAAGATCAGCAAAAAGTATATATAAAAGTAAAAACAAAGGAGGAAGATTTTTGTTGTTAATTTCATTTCAGTTGCTTTTCTTTGCATTACTGTTTAAAAACATTCCTCATTCCATTGGGGGCGTATTCATTCTTTTATTTTTGTTTAGTCGCGGAATGAGTAAATCATTCCCTGATTGTACATTGTTCGCGCGGTTGTCAATAAAAAATAATCTTTTTGTTTAGGTGCAAAAAAAGAAATGAACGAGATTCTATTGGGGATTATAGCCAAATAATCCTATGAAACAATACAAGAATGATTAACACTGTTACCCGATGAAACTTTCGATTAATTTACAGACGCATACCCACATGCTGTATAAAACCAACGACGCTTGTCCCTACATTATTAAAAAAAATTTTTTTGTTAAAAAAAATTAAAGAATCTCATCCTCAGTTCTTTACTTTCCAAACAACTTACTCAACCACAACATGAGATCGATTAGTTTGTTACTACTGTTGCTGACAATTATGTCAGTAGCGTTGTCAGCATCACCATACAGATATACTGAATTAGATATTGCTCAATATTCATGTGACGCCTGGATCACCAACCATAAACCAGTTTGTTTAGCCCCAACCGTTTGGGGTGGCCATAATTATGATTGTTATTGTAACAACAACGCCGCCTTTGCTACCATCATGGATTGTTTTATTAATGGGTACCACAACAATACCAAGATTATTAATGAATTTGCCCAAACCTGTAACATGACATTTAATTCCACCTATATCAAATATCAACTTGCCTTGAACTTCAACTCCACTTTATTCAGAAACTTTTCCATTGGAGGATTGATGAGTAGTAAAAGCAAGAGATGGGGGAAATTGACGGAAGACCAACTTGTCAAGACTCCAATCTTGTATAATTATAACAATGGATCCTTTGCCAAGTACAAGGAATCTTATGATGTTTTCTATAGAAATACCAACCGTTCTATTATCTACGGTGGTATTTTGTTAGGTTATTGGGCAGTTGTCCTTCTCGTTGCTATCATAGTTAACCTTGTCTTGAAAATGTATTTGGGTTGTATGATCAATGCGTTTATTGGGAAGTTTGTCAATGGATACAGAAAAGTCATTGGTTTGCCAGCTACTTTTACCCAATCTAAATCCAAAGAATTTCATTTCATGGGTGGGTTTATTAGTGGTTTAATTCCTTCTAGATTGGAAACTCTTGTCATTGGTGGGTTTTTAATCATGACCACTGTGTTGTCTGCTGTGAACATTTACCATGTTCCTGGTAACCCTAAGGATCCAACTGTCCACCAAGAATTATCTGGATTAATCGCTACCAGAACTTCCATCTTGGTTTGTTATTTGTTCCCCTTGTTGGTTTTGTTTGCTGGTAGAAACAACTTTTTGCAATGGTTGACTGGTTGGAAATACGCTACATTCATGATGTACCATAGATGGGTTTCGAGAGTTGCCATCCTTTTGGTGTTTGTTCATGGTTTGACTTATTCTATTTACGATTTAGCTAATGGAACCTATGCCACCAACATGAAAACCAACAATGTCATTTGGGGTATTGTTGCCTGTGTTTGTGGTGGTTTTATTTTCTTTTTGGGTATGTTATATTTCAGAAGAAACTACTATAGATTCTTTTACATCAGTCACTTGTTATTGGTTGTCTTTTTCATTGTTGGTGCTGTTCGTCATGTTCTTCCATTGGGTTGGGAAAATTACTTCTGGGCTGCTATTGCCGTTTGGGTGTTTGATCGTGTCATAAGATTATTGAAATTGTTTTCATTTGGTGTTAAAACTGCCACTTTGGAATTAGTTGCTGATGAAACCATTAAAGTCACCATTCCTAAACCAAGAACTTGGAAGTCAAGACCAGGTGGTCACGTGTTTGTTCACTTCCTTACTCCAACCAGATTCTGGCAATCTCATCCATTCTCTATTGGATTAACTCAAGAAGGTTCCATTACTCTTTACTGTAAAGTTAAAGGAGGTATTACTCGTTCCTTATACGAAAGATTATCCAACACTCCAAATAAGACTGCAAACATCAAAGTTGCTGTTGAAGGTCCATATGGTGCACACAGTCCTGGTCAAAGATGTCGTAATTTGGTTTATGTTGCTGGTGGAAATGGTATTCCTGGACTTTACGCTGAATGTGTTGACTTGGATAAAAGAGCTCCAGAAAATAAGACTATCAAATTGGTCTGGGTTATCCGTAATTGGAAATCTGTATCTTGGTTTGCTGATGAATTGAAGAGGCTACAAGGTACTAGAGTTGAAACAACAGTATTCATAACCCGTCCTGATGATTTAAGTGGACTTGAATATTTCAATAAATCTTCTTCGACAACTAACGTCAGAAGACATCAAAATCCATTTGAAGATGAAAAAGATTCTATTGAAAAAGTCGATACCAAATCAGTTGATTTATCAATCTATTCTCATCCAAATTCTATAATTGAAAACTTACGTACAGAATTACCTAATGTTGAGTTTGTTGAAGGTAAGCCTTCAATGGATGCTCTTGTTGAATACGAAACTGGTGTTGCTGATATGTCAATTGCTTTTATCACATGTGGAAATCCTGCCATGGTTGATGAATTGAGACGTGCTGTCACTAAAAACTTACATAATACCAAACATAGAGTTGATTTCTTTGAACAATTGCAAAATTGGTCATAGTCTTCTTCTTCTAATTGTTCCTTTCCTTTCTTGATACCCCCTTTTTTTTATTTGACAAATAGTTTGTGTGTATATTAGCGTTGAAATATAATAGATAGTTATTTCATTGTTTCGTTTTAACGTAATTTTTAAACTACCAAAACTCACACGTAAGGTACATTGGCAACTTCCAGGCGTGGCTATGGACTAAGGCTATTGTAATTACGGTGAAAATTCAATTCCTTTTACCCAAATAATGTCAAGGAAAATTATAAGACACGCCTTGGATTTTTAGTATTGTGGCATTTTTCACCAAACTGACTCTATCCCGAAGTTCGGCTTTTTTGTCGATTTGCAACGTGTACCAACCCAATTTTCTCTAATAACCATTAGTTATTTTCTTTTCTCCATGGGCATGGGTTATTAACCTAGGTTGCTTAACTCTAGTTTTACGGTACATACCATATGATAGGCAATGACAACCTAACCAATCTTTATTACTGCAAAAAAACAAAAAGAAGAAAAAAACGGATCAACTCTTGGTTTAGTAATTTTTTTTTCTTATGTTTTGAAAAAATACAGCCAATAATGATCGATTAGATAAAAAAAAAAAGAAACAAGAATGAACTTATGTACTCCTGAACTCTTGAAATGCTAAGAAATATTTACCTGGAAAATGTACGAGTATGGAATGTCACATCTAGTGATTGGTCAATCTATGAATTTGCTCAAGCATAACACTACTAAATTTGAAATTACCACACAATAGAATACGTGACAAAAAGTAAAAATTTTTTATCTATACCATCAGTGGTTTCCTAAACCGGGAAGATATTTATTGGGCAATGCATATACGTAGACGAATAATCATATGAGCAACAAAATGCAACCTGATTCTATAGATTAACCACATAACTACCTGTAACGAATTAACTTTACCAACGGCATCTGCTGATGATAGAACCAATAGAGTTTTTTTTCTTGTCAATATGTGATTGGTTCTAATTGAATTCTGTCATCCCAATTTCCCGGGAATTCTAATTTTTGTGATAAATAGCAAAAAAAAATGCATTAATTAAGAAAGACGGCGTATATATCATGTTGTTTAGTTTCATGATTGAGCCAAGAATAAATCAACGGGTATTTATGTGTTAATAATTTTTCTTTGTGGATGGATTTTCCTTAAAGTTCAATTTTTTTTCTCACTATAATTGTCATTGAATAACTTGTTTTGTGTTGAGTTGAAACTACCACAAAAAAAATAGGAGACTGCTGGCCCAATGGGAAGAGAAGAATAAAGAAAAGAGATGTGTGTTCATAGTCAAAATCAATGTGAAATCTCTTGAATCACTCCCCCAAGATCTTTTGATATCTTGATATCTTGACATCTTGATTTCATTTTATCTTAGCTTTTTTTGATACCATATAATATTATAATTATTATATGAATCGCCAATCTTCTCGTGTTCTTCACAACCACTCGCCTTGAGCTACTACCAGTTCTACTTGATTGGAAAGGTTACTTAAAGGAATTTTAATACACTGCCAAGCAAATTTGTCTGTTTTTCACCTATTATTAATTATGCCGTGTGCGTTTTTTTTTTTTGCTTTGTTTGCATATTTTATTTTAGTGAAAGGGAAAGGGAAATTTCAACTGACAATTGTAGATGAATAGATGGATTAGATTAAAACCAATCACAAAAATTCCTTATAAAAAAATTTTTTTTTTTAATTGATCTTCATCCACCCTTAAATGTATTTCAATTACAATGGTATAACTTGTTTATTTAAACTGCTTCGTATTCCCTCTAGTTAGTTTCTTATTTTTTTTTTTGGGAAGTTCTTTTTTTGCAGCTTTTTTTATTATTATATATACTTTAATTCTTGGTTTAATTCTTTCCTACAAAAAAGCCAATCTTCACCATCACACTTTAGTCAATCAATGAAAGTATTAAATATCTTGTCGCTATTATCCACCTTGGTGGTGGTTACAGAGGCTGCAAATAGCAAACCAAAACAATATGCTGAATTAGATATAGCTATGCAAGCATGTACCAAATTTATTGATAAATTCGGAACTGTTTGTAAAGCAACTGGTAAAAAGAACACTTTCAATTGGAAATGTTTCTGTAACCAAGATCCTGGATTCGGTACCATATCTGATTGTTTTGTCACTGGATATAACAATGACTCTAGCCTTATCCATGCTTTCAATAAACAATGTAACTCAACAGAGGAGAAATTTTTCACCAAGTATACTGAAATCCAAAATGAATTCATTGCTAATGGTACTGAATATGCTCAAAAGAAACCTAAGAAACCTAAAGAAGCTTCTTCAAGCGACAGTAAAGAAGAAGTTATCTTGGACACTCCATTGAATATCAATTACAATGATCCATTTGTTCCATATAGAAGAGCTTATGGATTGTATTATAATAACTTTAACTTATCATTAGATTACGGTGCTATTATGTTAGGATACTGGGCTGGTGTTATTGTCATTGCCATGGCTTGCAACTTCTTCTACAAGATGTTCCCAAAGACATATTCCAAATTGACTGGTAAAGCTATTAATATGGCAAGAAAACATCTTTTCTTACCAGCTACTTTCAACAAGAATAAATCCCAAGAATTCACTCTTGGGGTTGGTGGATTTTTCGATGGTTTGATCCCCAAGAGAATTGACACTTTGGTGATAGCTGTGTTTGTATTGCTTACTGGATTCTTAAATGCTTTACACATTCATCATGTGAGTGATAATCCACAATATCCTACTTTAGCTGGAGAATTGGGTCATTTCATTGCTGATAGAACCGGTATCACAGTCAGTTACTTAATCCCATTGTTGATTTTGTTTGGTGGTAGAAACAATATCTTGCAATGGTTAACTGGATGGGATTTTTCTACTTTTATCATGTACCATCGTTGGATTTCTCGTATTTCTGTTCTTTTGGTGATTGTTCATGCCATTGCCTTTTCTGTGTCTGATAAAGCTACTGGGAAATACAAAAATCGTATGAAGAACGAGTTTATGATCTGGGGTACCGTAGCTGGTATTTGTGGTGGTTTCATCGTATTCCAAGCAATGTTGTTTTTCAGAAGAAAATGTTATGAAGTTTTCTTTTTAATTCATATTGTTCTTGCTACATTCTTTGTTGTTGGTGGGTTTTTCCATCTTGAGCACATGGGATATGGTAATTTCATGTGGGCATCCATTGGTATTTGGGTCTTTGATAGAGCGGTCAGAATAGGAAGAATCTTATTCTTTGGTGCTCCACAAGCTGAAGTTACAATCAAAGGTGATGATACTTTAAAAATCGTTGTCCCCAAACCAAAATACTGGAAATCAGTTCCTGGTGGACACGCATTTATTCATTTCATCAAACCTTCTTTGTTTTGGCAATCACATCCATTCACATTCACCGCGAATGAATCCAACGATAAGATTATCTTTTACACCAAGATTAAAACTGGTATAACTAAACAAATCGCCAACAGTTTATTCAATGCCCCTGGTCAGACTGGTCATGTTAGAGTCTTAGTGGAAGGTCCATACGGTGAACCAAGTGGTGCTGGTCGCTCTTCAGATAATTTGGTTTATGTTGCTGGTGGTAATGGTATTCCCGGTATTTATTCTGAATGTGTTGATGCGGCAAATAAACCTAGATCCAAATCTGCCAACCAGTCTATTAAATTGGTTTGGGTGGTTAGACATTGGAAGTCACTCACTTGGTTTATTGAAGAATTGGAATATTTGAAGAAAACCACCATTAACACCACAATTTATATCACGCAACCTCAAGATTCAACCGGATTGGAATGCTTTGAATCATATTATTCTGATGGTAATAATGAGAAGAAGGAAGATTACGAAGTCAAAGCTTCAGGTGATGATTCATCTACTTCTGAATCAATTATATCGTCTATCAAAGAAAACTTCCATCATATTGAATTCATAGAAGGTCGTCCCAACATCGAAGAACAAGTACAGAGAAACATTCAAGAAACCAATGGTCCAATTGCCTTTATTACTTGTGGTCATCCTGCTATGGTTGATGAAGTTAGATATAGTGTTAAAGAAAACTTGGACCAATCCAAATACAGAGTTGAATTCCATGAACAATTACAAACATGGGCTTAGAAGAGTAATAATACAAAAAGTAACTCCTTTTTTTCTAGCTTTTTTTTTAACCTTTATTTATAACAATTATTTATAGTACAAATTATACAGTGTCTTTGATTTTTTTTTTTTTGTTTTTCTTTTATAATTATTATTTCCTTTCTATTTACTCGTCATCACTATCTTCATAAGTTGGAATATCATCTAGCATTGGTTGTTGTTGTGATTGTTGTTCTTTTGATTGGTGTGGTTTTGGTGGTTGTGCTGGTTGTGATTGTGCTGGTTGTTGTTGGTTATGACTACTATGATGATGTTCATTATTCCCATTGGAACTCATTCTCTGTCTTTTAGCTGGGGGTTCATCACCATGCGGTATTGTATTGCGGTGCAGGTCGTGGCCATTATTATGTTTACTTCTTCTTTCCATTTCTCTTCTTTTCCATGCTTTTGATATTTTGAGACATGAATCTATAACTTCCTCTTCTCTAACACCATCTTTAATCGACACCAAAATCTTCTCCACCACACTTATATGATTACCATTACTTTTATCATTTCTAAATCTTAGCATTTCCCAAAAACCTTTCTTTGTAGGCGATTGGCGACACTCGGCAATTCTACCTTGTAATGGTTGACCCAAACCTTTTAATCTCTCCCAATCATCTTCAGAAAGGTCCAATTTAGCAAAGTCGGTATGCACATTACTTCCTTGCCACACTCTCAACTTGATGATGTTTGGTTTAGAATCATAATCTGTATAGGTACTCGATGGGTCTCTTTCGTCCAAATCTGGATCCTGCACTGTATTGAAGACAAACTCTAATTTGTAATCCACGGTATTTTCTTCTGCAGGTTTCCATTTCAATAAAGATTGGTCTGTGCCAAAAACATACGGGGTTTCAGCACACGTATAAATTAACCCATCCGAAGCATGGAATAATTGACCCATTTTACTCAAAACATCATCGGCATGATACGATGTTAACATGGTTTTAAATCCAACTTTGAATGGGAAATCTGGGGCGTTGACTATTTCTGGATGGTTCTTTTTGAAAACATCAAATGGCTTCATGACATTTTCTGTGATATACCCCAATCTTTTAGGTAATGGTCTATCCACTATACATTTGCCATTAATGGCCAAAGCATCGAATATAACATATCTCAAGACTGGCTCGCTGACATTTCTATTTTCCAACACTAATTCCCCATCTAACAAGGTTCCATGGTGGAAACTTGGTTTCTCTAGGGTCTCATGAGTGCTCAATGGGAAATGGATATTCGGAATGAAATAAAAGTCATTTTCACGAGTCACTAAAAACACCCCTTCACCTTTATCTGGGTCGTTAATAAGAAATAGCAACGCTCTTAATCCATCAGTTTTCTCACAAACAAAATAATCTTTGTTTAATAATGTTTCTTCTAAATGTTTTCTTTCAAATGATACTGGCTGAGAACCTGGGAACGACGTGCTTCGTCTGCCTAATAGTTCGGCAATCATTAATCGCAATTCTTGCGCATCGTCCTGGTCTAACCTGTTTCCTGGTATTACAGGAATCTCTCTATCCTCTAGTTCAATCATATCCTATTTTTATTATTTAAAAGAAAGAAAATTGCCGCGAATGAAATGGATTGACGTATAAAGTAGAATGGGGTGGTAGGAAGAATGGTAAATAATATGAACAGTGTAGGGTTTGGTGATGATTGAGGGTTTGTATTGTTGTGGTTTGTGTTCATCTGAACTTATTTTTTTTTTTTTTTTTTCTTCGTCTTCGTTTTCGTTTTCGTTTTCGTTTCGTTCTCACTTTGTTTTGTCAAAATTTTTCTCTCTTTAGTTCTTTCTGTCTTATGTTTTTGGTCTGAAGAGAAACACAAGGAAAAAAAAAATTTGGCGCTGAAGATATTGCATTTGACAACCATCTTGCAACACCAACATTACACTTCAATGAGACTAACATCACAACTAATCAATGATGCACCAATAATATTGAGCCCAGAAGGGAAACTCACCATCCTACTACGAGACTTGGGGTTGACAGAGTTAGACAACTTGAATATAACCGCTGACAAATACCAAGTATTAGATTTATCCAATAATGACTTGATTAAACTAAGTAACATCCCTGATCATTTCAATAAACTTGAAGACCTTTTGTTATCGAATAATAACATCCTGTACATAGATGACGATACATTCCCACTGGATAACCAAATCAAGTCCATCACTTTATACAACAACAATATCTACAAGTTTCAATCTAATTTCATTGAAAAGTTCCCCAAACTCGAAACATTAGTATTGATAGGTAACCCAATAACTCAAGTTGACAATTATAGATTGTTTACTATTTGGTTGATTCCGACTTTGAAGGTGCTTGATTTCAAGAAAGTGAAAACATCAGAGCGCCAAGCTGCCGAAGAATTGTTTGGTAAAGATCGTGCCGTAATTAACAATGTAGCATCAAAATTATTGAACATGACAGCAGTAGATGATAAGAGTAGTGAGAATGGAGAGAAAGTTGATAAACAGGTTAATAATGTTGTTAAGAAACTAACAGATAAGGAGAAGCAAGAGTTATTGATGAAATTAGAAGTAGCTACAAGTATTGAAGAAATTGCACAAATCGAAGAATCTTTAAGAAATGGGATTGTATAGGTTTATAATGAATGGCAAGCAATGCAAATCATTTATTTTAAGAAAACTAAATCCGGAAATACGTTGTCATTGGTTATTATATTTTTTTTTCTTTTTTTTTTTTTTTGGTTAGTTTTTCTCTTATGTTAAGTTTTACCATTACTTTAAAATATCTAACAACCCAAATATATATATGTATGATTTAAAGAAAATTTTTTTCTGTTCTCTCACACTCTTGTCTCTCGCATATTATTCCACTCTGTGTTAATATTCTATATATCCAATATATTCCTTCCACTCTATTCTTTTTTTTTTTGAATTCATTACTTGAATTTATGGATAAATAGTTCTATTTCATTTATTCAATTATATCATCATCTTATCTTATTTCACCTTGATTGAACAATTCCCATAGTTTGAAGAATTACTAATTTCTTTTTTTTTTTGGATTTTTTGATTTTTTGGTTTTAGACTTCATATTAGAGTGACAACCCAAATATCTCCAATCCCAAGTTCCATAGGGATATTTTTTTTTTTTTTTCAAATTTCAAATTTCATATTTTATATTCCAAATTTCCCAACATCTACAATAAGATAGACCAACATTAATCATTCGCCTTGCCAATGTCTGAAATATCTGCGAGACCAAGAAGGAAGGCTACCATCAATAAGACCTATAATGATTCCATCGACTTCAATAGTCTAGACTACGATTCGTCTAATTCCATGTCCACTTCCAACTCAGTTAGTCTGAGTGGTTCAGCGACGAGGAAGAGAGGTAACAACAATTCCAACAATACTAAACGATCGAGTCCTAAACGTGAAGATACTCAAACACCCACGAATGGTACGCCCGCACCTAATAAAGTTCCTAATAATTGGCAACCTTTACCAAAACCAGATGATTATTTTTCGTTCAGATTGAACCTAACCGATGCTTATATTGACATATCCACGCAGACTTTATATTGCCCCAACCAATACGCAACCACAAATAGTAATGGTACCACTAGTAATAGTGGTTCTAGTACGAGACGAAAATCTAAAACAACAGTTTTCAGCATTAGCAAAGGGCAATACATATATATGATCAGTGAACCTCCTGGTGAGCCTTATTACATTGGTAGAATCATGGGGTTCAAACACAAGAACAGTAATCAGAAATCTGTATCTAGAGACGGTATTGGAGAAATAGTGGATGCCAAGGATTATGCTCTTCAAATACAGTGGTTTTACAGACCAAGAGATATATCAAAAATCACTTCAGATTCTAGGTTACTATATGCATCGATGCATACCGACACTTGCCCGATAAGTTCTTTCAGAGGTTTAGTGGAAGTTCGTCATAAGCAAGACATAGAAGACCTGTACGGCCAAGAACTAGTAAAGGAAACAAAGAGGGGTACCAAGAAATCAGTATCACCCTCTGCAGCAGCAACAGCAGCATCTTCTTCAACATCTTCATCTTCGTCATCATCAGCAGCATTGGAAGCTTATATCCAAGAACCTAATCATTTCTATTTCGATAAGTTGTTTGATCGTTATATGATTAAATTTTACGATGTGTTACTGACAGCCAATTTACTACAATATGCCGAAATTGAAAATTCCAAAAGTCGAAACTTCTTGATTGCGTTGAATAAAAGATTTGAGTTTATATTTGTTGAAAGTCAACGAACCAAATCGTTGTTGAATAGTTTTATTTCCAATTCTTGTAGCTGTGAAATATGTGGCCAATGGTGTGATAACCCTGATTCCATAAGTTGTGGAGAGTGTGAGAAATACTATCATATGTATTGTTTGGATCCACCATTGTTGAAGAAGCCAAGTCGTGGATTCTCTTGGTCTTGTGCAACATGTACCAAAAAGCATGAACTAGAATACCACCAAAAGAAACTAGTCATGTTGTCTGATAATAAGTCATCTAATCAAGACCAATTAGCTAGTGAATTGAGTGTCTTGAGTTCCCTTGAAGCCGAACTTAATCTAGAACCAACTCCTGTATCACGTGAACAGTCTGTTGCTCCTTCACCAGGTGTTGCAGTTACTCCAAGCAATTCGCCATTACCCAAATATGAAAATATGGCCATAGAGTTTTTGCACAAAGATAAAGGGAATACATTCCTGCAAAGACGAATCAAAGAAGAATGGTCTATGAGATACTTGGGTCAATATGCCAGACTCGAAGATGGGGTTGATGTTGACGACCGATCTCCATATCCAAGGGCATCGACAAGAATTGGTACCAAACATCAAGCTGTATATATTCCTGAATGTGACGATCACCCTATAGTCTATTATGATGTGGATAAACCACAAAAGAAGAAACCAAATGGTGGGAATGGTCAGAATAACAAGAGACCAAGATCCAAAAATACCCCTGAAGAAACCACTGAAGAGCCAGTGAAATTGGAAGTTCCTAAAGAATATGCTGATGTCAATCCGAAAGAATATCCACCATGGTTACAACCAAGACCCAAGGGGTACGTTGAGCGTGGTGTTGATGATGGAGAAGGAGAAACCTGTACTTTGTTATGGAAGAACCGTGAAGAAGATGTCATGGATGATTTTGCCAAATTAGATGCATATCTTGCAAAATGTGCACCAGTTGCTGAGTCCCTTGGTTTATCTAATAATTCGCCAAACTTCGTGGACTCGGTGTTGTTGTCGTATTTGAAGAACGATGGAGATGTGGAACTAGCATTCAAAGAAGTTTCTAAATTAGATAAAAAGAAACTTAAAGAACCTGTGTTTAGTAAAGAAGAAATCAAAAGGTTTGAGAACGGGGTACGTGAATTTGGAAGTGAGTTGTATCCTGTTTACAAGAAAGTGAAAACTCAACCTTCAGCTATGGTTGTTCGATTTTATTACTTGTGGAAAAAGACTCCAAATGGACGAGAAATCTGGGGTAATTATGAAGGAAGAATCCAGAAAAAAGTGCAAAATATTGTCAAAGACGAACAGAAACTGGTTAAGCAACATCTTGATGATTTGGCTAACCCAGAAGATGATTCCTCGTATGAAAATTCCAAGATACAACCAAAGAATACTTTTATGTGTAAGCATTGTCAAACCAATACGTCTATACAATGGTTTAGAATCACTGGTCATGATGCCAAAAAACTCAATTCGGATAACCAAATAGTGGCTTTATGTTTCAGATGTGCAAGATTATGGAGACGTTATGCGGTTGTATGGGAAGACCCGACACAAATCACCAAGAAAACCATTAATGGTAAACCAAATACATGGAAGAAGAAGGTCGAACCTGAACTAGCTAACGATGCCATTGCTATATTGGAGCATGTACAAACTATGCTGGCTATTTCAACACCATCAACTGCAACAGCGTCGCCAACGATGGCAACAGCTGCCAACACCACCACCACAACCACCTCAAAATCACAAACAGGAAGAGAGTTGCTGACAGGAATACCTCCTACAACTAAAGTAGAGCTCAAACAGGAATCCAAAAAGAGATCACTGCCGGCAACGTCGTCAACAACAACAACCACTCCAGCCAAGAAAAGATCGAGAGTTAAAGAAGAGAAAAGCGAAACACCAAAACTTAGTAATACTCCAACTCCTGCTGTTGGTAACGCTAGCAATGTGATTGATTTTGCAGATAAGGTATCTCAAGAGAAAATCAGGGAGCTTTTGTTTAATCAAAACTATAAAACACCAGAAGTAAAGACATTAGTCAAGAAACTCCCATTAGGTAAAGCTAAAGCATACATTACTGATTTGATTGAGAATTTCCGTATGAGACAATTGACTGACGTTTATGCTCATTTATCAAATATTCAAGTCCCTGTGTCATCCATCGCCTTGCCATTCGAGCCTTCAGAAAGAAATTGTTGTGTATGTAGAGAACACGACAATCGTTCCAAGGTTTCATCATTGTTGGAGATGTTAGTTTGTTCTGCATGTGGAGTAAATGTCCATGCATCATGTGCTGGAGTCTCCATCACCGATATCAATCGTTTGAAGTCGCCAATTAAAGAATGGTTGTGTGAACCATGTACGAATGATATGAGACCAGTACATTCTGCTATTTATTCATGCTGTTGTTGTCTTGCAAATGAAGCCAATTATGAATTGTCTATTTTAGGATCACCATTTGTGCGTCCTGATTACTTGAAACCTATTGATAATGGAAGATGGTGTCATTTATTGTGTGCTGCATTCAATAATGAATATGTTGAATTCCATAAACCAAGGGAAGGGCGTCAAATCCATGATGAGTACATCACCAATACCATATCTATCAATAATGTGGATAAAATTTTCTTGAATAATCATCGACACACTTGTGAAATCTGTGATTCTAAAAATGGTGCCATTATTAAATGTGAATTATGTGATGACAAAGATCATTATTACCATATCACTTGTGCTCAAGATACACCGAATTTCAAATTAGGTTTTAAATTGGTTGATTCGAAGGAGAGTAATAGTTTGGTTAATGTTGAAGGTCATACAGGTAAGTTGAAAGCAATTTTAGTCTGTCCAAAACATGATCAATCGAAAGAAACTATCTTGAGTTTGAGAACGTTAGGTAAGAGGATAGCCACGACAATCAGAACCAACTCATCCGATACTGAAGAGAAACCACTCATGCAGATGTTTTTGGAAGATTTACTTAAGAATAAGAATGGTAAGATTTCTGGGTTGATGAAACTGATGAATTATATGGATAATTTCAAGCAATTCTATCAATTAAAAGATGATGTTATTGATTCATCCAAGAGAGGCTCATTGCATATATGTAGTAATTGTCACATTGAAAATTCTCCAATATGGTGGTCAAAGGTTAATAGTGGTGGTGATGGTGATAATCAATCAAATGATAAAGTATTATGTCAATCATGCTATCATAAAGTGAATGATGGTGATAAAGGAGAAGTTATAAATGGTGATCATAAAGAAGGTGATCAAAAGGAGGAACAAGAAGAAGAGGAAGAAGAAGAGAGTACTTTAGATAAACCATTGAATGGAGAAAATTATGGAATAGAGAATGAGTTGGATAAATTGGAATTGGTTTATAAACCAAATATAATTGAACTCAAAGAGGAAGAAAAACAACCTGAACCAGTTGAAAAACAACCAATAGTTGAAAGTATAAGTAGATCAAAAATTTCCTTAGGTGATATACTCAGCTAAATACTAAAAATAAATAAAAGTAAATAAATAACATAATCGGAACATAGTAAATTTGTATTAAAATCACAAAATAAAGAACACCTATAAAATGGAACCCAAAAAAAAAAAAAAAAAATTAGACAACGCAATAATTAAAATAATTAATTTGATATAACGGATCAACGTGGGTTTCTTCGACTGAATATCGAATTAGCATCTGAATATAACGAATTCAAATCACTAGTATTCTTAAGGGGATGATTGTTGGCACCACCACCAAAAACACCACAACCAAGGAACGAATTGGGTGATTGTTTGGGTTTGGTTTGCCTCGTACTGAAAATAGAATTAGCATCGGAATATAAACTAGCCATATCTGCCGTAAGCACATCCACTCCATCGTCACCATTCACGTCCTCTTCTAATTCATCTAGTTCATAGGTATCTATTTCATCTTTATCGTCATAATAATAATCATTATATTGTTTTTCATTGGTTAGATTTAAACTCCTGTAGACACCTTTGTCGGTTGTCCCATGGGAGGCGGTTTTGGTTTTGTGATGATGGTGGTGTTTTTTGGAAGATTTGGACGACTTTGAAGAATGGGACATTATTTCGTGCAACTTTGTATTACTTTCATAGTTGAAACATGAATTGTTTGTTTTTGTGCTATTATTCGTACTAACGGAATTTAAACTCTGGATGTCAGTATTATTATTACTGCTGTTACTAATATGAGTATCCAAGTCATTATTTGTACTTGACGATGTTTTCTTCCGTGTTAATCGAAGTGACGATGAAGTGGATGGTCTTCTTCCATCTGGGGATGTGACGGCTGTTGATGTTGGGGAACCAATAGATGAAGAAACACTTGATGTAGATGATAAGTTTAAACTCTTGGTTGAGTTGCTTGACGAGACCGATCCGGAGCGAGACGAAGATTTCCTAGTCTTTTCTGAACTAGAGGTGGCACTAGTAGATGTGGATGCTCTTCTTTTGGAGGAGGATGAAGAAGAAGATGACAGTGAGGAGGATTTCTTTTTCTTTTTGATTTGTTTTTGTAGTTTCTCTTGAGTTTGATATGAAACAGGAGGGATTAAATAAAAATTCATAATTGTGTTGATAAGTAGATAGATAAATAAATAAAGAAGAAGTAGTGAATAAACGAGTGAATAAATAAAAAAAAATGAAATTTTAGGTTTTGATGATTTTGGAAAGGTAGATCCTTTTTATATTAAAAACGAGGCGAGATACTGCAAATCCTGTGGGTGTTGGTTGTGAAGGAGGAATTGAAGTTGAGGAGGGAGGGATAAAGTGAATGTTAGTTCGGTGAACGTGAAGTAACAGTGTATGCATATGCAACTGTACCAGAGTTCTGATTGTATAATTAGAAAATGTACAAAACAAACAATAGCAAAACAATGCAATAAGAATAATAATAATGATGATGAAATAATATTGTGGAAGGATATGTTTTGGATGCGGTGTTGTGCTTGTTTTATTCCATTGTTTTTGCAGCTTGTGCAGAAAAAATCTTAAAGAGGTAAAAAACTAAAAAAAATGGAAAACTAAAAAACAATACAAAAAATTCAAAAAAATACAAAATATATTATTGAACAAGAACCCATACCAAATCAATGAAATCTATTGATTATTTATTCATACTAAGCTGTGACAAATCAGTATTTCCTTACCAAACAAGAAATAAATGCACATAAAAAAAAATAAAAAACTGAATATGCAACGGAAATTCCAAGTTCAATATGATAACTGGTATGCATTTTTAAACGAATCAACTAATCATGTGTCCACTGGTAACTTGAAAATTGAAATTATGCATAAAATTTTCTATTTTTTTAATTTTTAGTTTTTAGTTTTTAGTTCTTTGGGTTATATGAGGAACAAGATTGCATCCATAACATGTATATTCTATTAATATAATCTGGTTGTGAGTTATGGTAAAAATTTCATATTAACTAAGCAAATTAGTGAGGAGAACAAGTCTTCTTGGTTGCTTTTTAGACTTTTAGTCTTAGTTTTTAGGTTTTACTATATTTGGCCGAGAGGGGGGAGCCGGGAAGGAGAAGGAGAAGTGGAGGACTGAAACAAATTATATTAGAGGGGGGTTGTTGGTCGACGAAATCAGAGGACAAAGTGGAACAAATAGAAGAAGAAAAA
The DNA here is from genome assembly GCA_030557055.1 of Candida tetrigidarum. Classification (NCBI taxonomy): domain Eukaryota; kingdom Fungi; phylum Ascomycota; class Pichiomycetes; order Serinales; family Debaryomycetaceae; genus Candida; species Candida tetrigidarum. The sequence continues at coordinate 25,261 of JAKTVF010000038.1, forward strand.
AAAAGAAAAGGGCTAGACCACATATAACTCCTCATCTAAAAAAGAAAAATCCTGATTAGATAATACCCCCTTAGACTTTTTTCAATGGCATCGCTCTTCCTCCGCCCCCCCTGGAGGAATGTTTCTTGATATCAGATTGCTGGCTCTTATCTTTATTGTACCTCCCCCATACCAAAATGCATTCACGATTGTATGGATGTACATTTTCTATGTATTTGTTTATACGTAGATCTCTATGTTATGAATAGTCAAGGAAAGATCAGCAAGATGAAAAATCGCCCAAGAAAATCGCCCAAGTTCCTGATTAACACAAACCCCAAAAAAAAAACAAAAAAAGAGAACAACAATAACCAATCCTTCTATCTCCTTCTCATACACAGGCTATTGTTTCTTTTTTCGCTGTGGTTTAGTTTTGTGAATAAAAGAACAAACTGAAAGAATGTAGTACAAAATAGCCGACCGGAAATCTGATACTTACTTTTTCTTTGTTTTTTTTCACCATGTTTTGTGTGGTTTTGCGGAATTGCAAAACTCCCGAAGATTCGTGATGATACGTGATGTGTTCTCCGGTACAGGTGGTAGAAGGATCGCTATTGATGAGAGGTTCATCCCTTTCCCATGTGTTGAATACAATGATGATTTTTCTTGTCTAAATTAAAAGGGTGAGTGAAATAAGAAAAAAAAAGGGCTACTGATAGTTCGCAAAGGAATGTGACAATAATGGACTATATTGACAATGGTGGATTTAGTTTTTTGTTGTTCTGCAAACACAATAGATTACAAATGGTCACGTAAGTTCAGTACAGGAGAGGGTTAGGACCACAAGTACAAGTAATGTACATATCAAATGCATGCCAATATATTTGAAATTGTAATCTTATTTTGGGGGAGTTTGGCTAGGTTTAGTGTTTTTTGATATTGGTCTTACCTAGATACCAAAAATGATAACTAAAAGAAGAACAATATATGAGCTAAATTCATTAGTTCACTCCTAATATTAGTTGGGTTTATTGTTGATTTATTGGGAATTTCATTTTATTCCCTATTTCCTATTTTCTCTTTTTGGTAAAGTCTTGATTGACGCGTTCTATTTTGAAACACACGGTATGAACATTCACGTTACGCATTTGTTTTTTTTTTTTTGGTTTTTCTTTTTTTGTTGATTTTGAATATTTTATCATACTATCTAAAGCAGGTACAGAATGATAAAAATGTGTTTTGAATACAGGACGTCCTCGGTTATCGAATCATAACAATATATACATACTCTTGATATAAATCACAAGAGGTTTTCGAAGAGGGGGAGGGGTGTAACCTTAAATACTACCACAGAATGAAAGAACGTACATGGAAAGAGTTCGTATGATTCTTTGTCCTTTTTCTATTTTCGCAACATTCTTCATAAGTAAGTAGATACGTACGGCGAATTCTTGATTTCTTATGAGTGTTGTTATCAGGTGGGTTGATTCCAAGATCGTCCATGCATTGACGGTGCCCCAAAATATAATTGGCAGGTGTGCAGCATGGCTGGATGTGATCAAGGCTATGCCAAAATTAGTTTTGGGAATGTTTAATGCGAGGTGGAGGGGAGAACCGGAGGTTTGGATACGTTAAACCTTGCACCTCACTCTTTGCCTGTTATAGTAATAGTTATATCTGGATACTAAATACTCCATAGATTAGTGAAACCTGTTTTTATAACCGTCTGAGTTTGTGCAAAAAAGGAGGCTGTACTACTTTGTAATAAGTCTCGTCTATATTGACGGTTTCACTGAGAGTTTTCTCGACTAGAAAATTATTCTGCAAATCTCTTTTGCAAAGATCTACAATACATGAAAACCCGGAGTTTCCATTAACATAACCTATTCTAGAGCCAGTTACATTTTATTCTGTTGTAAATATAAATACCTATGCAAGCCCGGTATGATTGCAAAAAAAAAAAAAAGAGAGCCACAATCTTTATATCTCCCTTATTCCATGATCCTTTCCCATATTTACTCGGATTTGTAATCAATTGTTGATTTTGAGTCGTGCGCGAATAAATTTATTGTAGGACAAAAAAGAGGGGAAGGTAGGTACGAGAAATCTTCCTCGGATTTTTTCTATTCTGTTTTGGCTTTTGTGAGGTACGCAATCCACGGCAAATATTTTCCACTGAATTCAGTCTAAGCTGCACGTGTGTAGTTGCTCTCTTTGGCTACTGGTATAAGAACCCAATTGGCTTACTCATCCAAGGAATTGGTATCCCTAGGATATTGATTGGGGAAGTTGTTTAAAATAAGGGATACGTACGATATCTATTACAATTGTTTAAACTTTTTTTCGTTGTTCATCCTTTCCCCAATGAAGCAATGATCATTAAACAATCGAACTACCTAACAATCGAACAATCAAACAATTGAACAATCCAACATATAATATTTTTTATTTCCAGCTTCTTCATTGACAACGTAATTACTATTGTCCTTCCTTACCTTCCTTCCTATGTTCCTCATGCTCCGCATGCTCCGCGTTGCTTTCTTCGCCCCCGCCTCCGCCTTTGCTCCCGCCCCTCTTTTTAGATTAATACTACGCAGGTTATTAACAATAAAGAGTATAATTGAATATCATTACGCGATTGTGATACGCGTCTTACTAGGCTATCCTATACACACAAAACTGACCAATTAGAAATCCTAATGATACAACAATAGAGAGAATGGAAATAAAGTTGCTTATAGAAATGCAATAATCACATCGATTTCATTGGATAATAAAAAAACTGGAAAAGTAGTGCCACTTATATGTTAAAGTCCAGGGGGGAAATCAACAACGAATCAAAAAACTTGAATCATCCATCGGATTCGAAATTCCGTTGGAATAAATATAAATAATCGTGTTCTATTATCTATCCCTAATTTACCCGATGACTAAGTACCAATTTCGACGAAACCTTCTATTATTTAGTAAAATTTTTTTGTTTTCGTTGTTACAAAAGTTCCTCGATTTTTTTTTTCTTATCGATATTTACGTTGCTGATTAAATTGAAAAATTTCGAATCTGGTTTTTTATCGGACCAATCAGATGTGAGGATATGGTTTTTGTGTCATTTTTCAGATATCTCATTGACACAATAATCACGTGCGTCATGACATTTTTTTTGCTTGTCAATAGATAATCCCATCAAACTTACTTGTTTGACTATCTTCAACTACTAAAGAAGGCTATCAATTCATTAGAGAACATCGTTGAAGGTATGTATACTGGTATCTCTGGTGATCTAGGATAAGTCCAGATTGTTGCAAAAAAAAGGAAAGCAAGAAAATGACAAAGTAAGTGAGCCCTTTATTTGAGGAAATACTGCAAAAAAATAGCAAACTCGTATCTAACCAATTATATGTGACATGATCGGGAAAATTACCAAAATATTCCGCATGCTGGTATTGTCCATATATACATACACTCGCCATCTTCACACGGAAAGCCCCCTGGACATTTTTCATACAAGGGATTCTCTCTATATATATATGTTTTATTTTGTACGATCATTTTTTTCCGGGTCTTTCTTCCTTTTGGACGAAACCTTCATCGACGTATCATTTCTATATAACCTGTCATATTTCCTTTTTTTTTTTGATTTTGTTGTCGATAAATTCAAAAGCTTTTCTTTATTATCATTCAATCATTTCTTCATAGAGTTAATCAAGAATCAGAGATATAACATAATACTGAAAATCATATATATATATATATATATTCCTTCCCTAAAGCAAAGCCACTTATTCAACGTTTGTACAATTATAATAATAACAACAATACTAGACACACACACAAATATCGTATACAGCCACAGCCACACCTTCCTTCATGAATATAAATTATAACACTTCAGGTAAATATCCTTCTACATATTCGCTGTCATCAACCACATCAGCATTCCCACCATCAAATAATAAAACTGTAACTTCTTCTTCTTCTACAACAACAACATCCACGGATTCTGGTTCAGACACACATAGAAACTATCCTAAAAGTATAAAACTATCTCAATTATTCACTCATGAATCAGAGAATATTGAAAGTCTATGGAAGATGTATAATCGAGCTCGTGATTCATTACCTTTTCAATCCAGAATGGAGAATTTAACTTGGAGGATGATGTACATTAATAATAAAGAGATATATACTAATATTAATGGTGGTGTGTATGAGATTGGTAATGGTACTCATCTTGATAATGGTAGGAATGACTATGAAGGAGCAGCACTTGCTGAAGATATCTTAGATCCAAATGGTGATGATTTTGATTATGTTGCTCATATTAAAAACATTGTTCAAAATGGGAATGGTTCTAGTAATAATGATGGTGATGGTGATGATGTTATAACAAATTTTGTTGGTGGTATGACTTCTATAAGTACCAGGAAAAGACCAGCTCCGTTTTCTCCAATGATCCAACCTGATAAACCTACTATATCGTTATTATCCCAACAACTTCACCATCAACAACCGCAACTGCATCAACAACCACAGCAATATAACAACTTCCAACAGGATCTACAGAACAATGGTGAAGTACCATCATCAGCATTTGAATTTTCCTTAGATCCATTAGCTTTTGAAGGACCAAACCAGAATTTCCAAGAATATCATCAACCTCATCCTTCAATGCAATATTCATTTAATGAAAAACCATTATTTGATGATTTCATTCATCATAATCATCATGATGATAATCCATCAGCTAGTGTTTCATCTTCATTATCTACCGTTGTCCCGATTAATACTCAACTTACAATGTCATCTCCACAAAATATCACCAACAGTAATAGTATGAGTAATAACAATATTATGAGTAATAATAATAGTTATAGTAGGTATAATTCAACTGTTAGTATTTCAGCCATGGCTCCAATTGCAGCTACACCTAATAGTCTATTACGTCAAGAATCCATGATCAGTTTACCTGATTTTAACCATAATCATAATCATAACCTAAGATCATTATCTCATACTCCCTTACAATCACAAGTTTCAACAAGTTTTAATGAAAGTTCATTTAGTGGGATTACTTTACTTAGTCAATCACAACCAATTCATGACTCTTTATATTTTGATACTCATCTGAAAGATAGTAATAATAATTATCAACAACAAGAACAACAACTGGGTCTGAAGAAATCGAAGAAAAGAACAGGAGGCGTGAAGAAATCACGTAAGAAAGGAACATCGACTCCAGACGCCAGTACTACACCAATGACAACACAATCCACATCATGTACGAATTGCGGAACTAGGACCACTCCATTATGGAGAAGAAGTCCACAAGGTCAACCATTATGTAATGCATGTGGGTTATTTTTGAAATTACATGGTGTTGTAAGGCCGATTTCTTTGAAAACTGATGTTATTAAAAAAAGACAACGACAAGCTAAAAAACCCGATGATAGTGTTCAAGGAAATGGTGATGAGAATAAATCCAACTTGGGTGCACCCGATGGTGATGATTTATTTCCTTCACCTTTAAAGAAATCATCTGCTTTGGATAAGAAAAGATATGATAATGATAGAGTTAATAGAATGGATGATAAAGATTTAGATTGGTTATCTTAGAAATAAGGGAGTATGTAAGTATTTTAATAGTTCCATGTATCTTGAAGTTGGTGTGTCTGACATCATTAATGTATTATTTACCGATATATCCTTGTCCCCTGGTTAGTCAATTTAACTAGACACGAAAGACTTATCAATCTCTCACTATTGTCACTTGACCATGAGAGATCTGTTCGGTTAAAGTTGATAATTATAACCAAAGTAGAACAGCTTATATAAGCGCTAGAGTAGATTTGCGGTTGTTAGTCCACAAAACAAAATAAAAATAAAATATTCAATCACTAAAGAAAATTTTTTTCTTTTGGCGGTAAATTGTGGCCAGAATCGATCAGGAACTCACTTCATCAATCCATTAATCATCATTCTAAGAGATAACAACCTATCATATAATGACAACAATCACACCTTCAATTGAAAGATATCCTAAAATAATCATCCAATACTGTTCAAAATGCAAATGGCAAAATAGAGCGATCTGGTATTTACAAGAAATCCTTCAAACTTTCCCAAATGACATATCCGATATTCTGATCCAACCAATCCTAGATTTCCCAGGTATTTTTCAAATCATACTTGTTAAATCACAACAACCGGGAGATGAGAAGATTATATATAAGAGAAAATTCAAACAGGAGAAATACCAAGATGAAAATCAAGGAGATTATGTGTTTGATGGATTTCCTGATTCGAAATTGATTAAGAATTTAATTAAAGTTGAATTAGGATTGGAAGTTGGTAAACATGTTGAGATGAATAGTACGAACGATAATAAATTGAATACTGGAGAAGAAACGAAGCCGAGGGAAGAAGAATGTAAGGATTGTAAGATAGAATCAAGTTGATATTTGTCCACTCACACACGCTCGTACACAGTAAATTCCTCAACCGCTTAGAAATAGTCATCTGATCATTGTCATTGTTATTGTTATTGTCATGTTTTTTGGGGGATATGTGTACAAAACCATTCCATGCGTGATATGTAAGTCACATTGTTGTTGTACCTTTATAAAATTTATAACATTATTGGAGTACTTTGTGAGACTTGGACTGGGGTGAATTTTTAAAGGTACGGAAGGCGGAGAGAGATGGGAAGAGGGATTTGTTCCGGTCTGATTAACAAAAAAAAGAAACCTCACGGCGTACGGCGATTACTACACAACAGATAAATGGTAAAATATTAAATATCAATATATAAATACAAATACAGTAATATAAACACAGTATATAAATACAGTATACGTTAGAATCATGCTAATAACATTGACAATGTAAAAAAAAAACAATCAATCAATCAATCAATCACTAGTTTCAAACTGATAATTACTTTCGATTTCATCCCATCCATGAACGACATAAGGAAGGGAACTTTGAAGGGTTCCATAATACAAAACATTATTTGGGAAACCTAATAATTGTTGGTATTGTTTGGTGACAAAAGTAGGACTAACATTTTTGGAAGAAATCCCGCCTGTTTTTGGAGCACCAGCAGCAGCAACATGTTCTGAATGATGTACTGAACAGTTAATCTCCTTGGTGATTTGTTTCCATTTATGTTTTTCTCCCGCTAGTAATAATTGTCTTAAGATTTGGATGTCATGATGAGTGAATTTGGAAGATACTCTTGGGTTTGTTGGTGGATTGGAAGAAGCTCCTGTTCCAGATATTATTTGTTGAGGAGGTGGTTGTAAATCGGGACTATCACCATTGGTAGTTCTAGAAGGTGATGTCACAGAGGAGAAATTGGAAAAACTAGTTTGTTGTGGATGTATTTGTTGATGTTGGTGTTGTTGATGAGCAAGTTGATGTTGGTGATGTTGTTGCTGTTGTTGATGATGGTTGAGATGAAGGTTGTGAGGAACCTGATTACTATTAGCTGACATTGAAGTATTATCTGTGATATCGGAGAACAATGAGTTGTTAGATTCGTTAGAAACAGAAGATGAGGCTGAATTTGGGAGTTGTGGGTTAGATGAAATGGTGGAGGTGGTGACAATATGAGGTCTAAATGAAGAAGAAGATGAAGTTGAATTGAACATTAGAGGAAATAAGAAAGAAAAAAAGGGGAAAATAAAGAAAGAAAGAAAGAAAGTAGAATGTGAAAAAAGGGTGTTCTTAAATAAGATTAAAGTCAAAGTAAATGTAGAATTTCAAATGTTGTTTTGTATTTGTATTTTTGGGATTCAGTTGTTTTGTGTTTATATGTATAATGGATTGTTATTTGTATTGTGTTGTGTTTTAATGTATTGTTCAGTTTTTTTGTCTTTTTGTCTTTTTTGTTTTGTTCTGATTTTATCGTGTCTAGATTTCAAGTTTCTTTTATATTGTTTTCTGTCTTAACATAAGTAAAGGGATAACAACTGCAAATTGGGGTAAATAAACAAACACTTTTATTAAACCAAAAAAAAGAAAATTTTTTAAATAAATAAAAAAAAACGAACAATTTTTAAGTCAAGTCATTATTTTTTTTAAAATTTCACCTTTCTTTACTATTACAAATCCACTATTATATTGCTAATTTATTATATTTCCAAACTATGTACTCTGTATAATATTGACTAAAATATAATATTTCGGGATCTTCATCGGGAAGGTCAAAAAAAAAAAAAAGAAAAAACTTATATGAGACGATGCCGAAAGACTTTTTACAAGGTAAGTAGATTTACATGCGTTTGGTTACGTAACTTTAAGTATGTGCATGTGTTTAAATGTTAAAATTGTGTGTGTGTTGAGAAAATACTGAATATGAGCCCGGTCCCCTCATCTCCTCCTCTTCTTCTTCTCCTCCTTCCCTCCCCAGTATTCGGAAATGTGAGGCTCTCTCCCCTATATACTCAATTTAACTTTCGGTATTCTAGCAAAAAAATTTATCAGTTCCGGAATACCTGAAACCAAATATTTTAAAAAAAAAAAGTACAATCGCTTAAGTTATTGTTTTATTTTTGAATAACAAGTGGGTGTCGTACATACCACTATGGTAAATAATATATTAGATTGGTTAAAAAATAAATTGGATGGTAAAAATAATAAGTCGTGTGTGTACCACTCTACCCATTATTTCTCTTTCTCTCCTTTTTTTTTTTTTTGGGATTTTAACTCAACTTTGGAATTTTTTCTTGTTTCTTCTATTGTATAACATTCTTCTTCTAGCGGTATAATAAAGAGTGGGAAAAAGGATCCCAATTGTTCGTAAAATTCTCTATGAATCACAATACTTTATGTATTGTTAACCTTCGATGTAACAAAACTATGTTCAATGTAACCCCAACAATCAACAAACCACAGAAACGGTGCGATTTTGTTTTAGCGGTACCCACAAGAAGACAATCCTCTATTATACCCTTTCTTAAGATCCCTAAAACTCCAAATTATTAGTCAACAACTGGAAATAAAAAGTTGCATGATAATACATGGTCAGTTTTTTTTTTATTTTCATTTTTTTGGAAAGACTTTTCTTTTTATTATTATATCTTTATTTCTTGTTTTGTAGGTTTATCGTATTAATCATTGGATTGTCAAATAATAATAATAATAAATTTCTAAATAAAATAAATAAATGAAAAAACAAAGAAATACGGTCAGAGATACCACACACCACATTACTGCACAACAATCGTCAAATAATATATCACTTATTATAATTTTTGGTTTATAATGATGCAAAAATAGATATCTACCATTTATAATAGAATAAAAACAAAAAATAATACAGTACAGTACAGTACAATACAGTGGAGTACAAATCTAGTAAGAGTAAGATGACGCACTATTTTCTTTTTCTTTTCAATATCCAGATATAGGTATTTATTTATTACACTACACATTATCAACAGATCTCTCTATACAACTGACATATTTCCGTGATCACTTTGATCATTGACACTTTTGTTGTTTGTTGGTTTATTCATTTTGTGGCAAGTGTCCAAAAACTAAAATATAAGTTCTACGTGTAAAGTAAAAAACCTTATTTTCCTGTGTTTCGGTGTATTGTTTCATCGACATTGTTATGAGCCATGTGTCCCATTCCAAAAGAAACTAACCCAATCGAAAAAAACGAATCACGAACCCCTAAACTTTAAAATGAAGTGACAGTAAAACGTATGTATAGCAGGATTGACCTTTCGCTTTATCTTGGTGTAACTTGTACTTATGTTTTAGATCCAAATCCCATGACGTATCTAATTGTAAGGTGAAACTTACTTGGTCAGCTTGTTGAATTTTTTAGGTGTTGGTTCACATTTACTCTAGAATTTCTGCAAATTTCGCATTAAAAATATTTTTTTACTATTATTTATTTATATATCCATAATCATCACCTAAAAAAAACACACAACTATAAAATCAAACTTATTGTAATTATCATTACCAACTGTATTATTTATGTAAACGCATTAGTGGCAGCTGATTGTTTAGCTTGAGCAACCAAATTAGCTGGAGCATCCATAACTGGCAACATAATCTCAATCATTCTGATTCTATCTGGTACAGCAAATTCTTTATTAGAAAACAAATCATTCAATTCACCAATAGTGGAAATTCTCTTGGTGTCATAATTCTTTGCATTAAATAATGGTAAAAGTTGTAAATTATTCCATGGTTGAATATCATTATATTGAGCTTTCTCTCCATGAATCAATCTTTCAATAGTATAACCATTATTATTCAAAACAAAAAGATAAGTATTATAACAATCCCATTTACACATGGTGGAAATTTCTTGCACGGTTAATTGTAATGAACCATCACCAGTAAATAAGATAACTCTCTTTTTAGGGTCGATTTCTTGAGCAGCCATAGCAGCACCACAGGTAGCACCAGTAGCATAACCAATAGAACCCCATAAGACTTGAGAAATACCAATGGCATTCTTGGGGAATTTAGATTGAACAATACCAAATGCTGAAGTACCAGTTTCGGAAATAATCACATCACCTTCTTGGAACCAATCAGAAACTTTTTTCCATAAATATTCTTGAGAAACAGGAGCAGATGGAGCTGGTGTAGTGACTTGTCTAATGGTTGGAACTTGAACAGGAACATATTTTGGATTGACTGATTTTTTCACTGTTTTCAATAAAACTTGTAAAGCTTCTTTCATTTGCACACCAGGGAATGTAGCTTGTCTAATTTTAGTATAATCGGAATGGAATTCCACAACATTTCTCGTTTTGTAATTATATGAGAAAGCACCGGTATTGAAATCAGATAACATGGCACCAACAGATAAGATCAAATCAGCACTTTCAACAGCTTCTTTAACTTCTGGAGATGATAAAGATCCCACATAAACCCCACCAAATCTTGGATTGGATTCATCCACACTGGATTTACCCATAGGAGTAGTGAATACTGGGAATTGAGTTTCATTGATTAATTGAGCAACTTCATGAAGACAATTATGTCTAATGGCACAAGCATCAACCAAAATAATTGGATTGGAAGCTTCAGAAATGAATTTTTCAACAGTTTCAACAACTTCAGCTTGAGCTTCTGGTTCATTTGGGTATAATGACAAATCAATTCTTTTATCCAATAAAGATTTTGGCACTTTAACATCAACCAAATTAGATGGTAATCCAATATAAACTGGTCTTTGATAAACATAAGCATCTCTAATACATCTATCAATTTCAGAAGCAGCAGTATTTGGATCAGAAATAAATGCTGAAGTTTGAGAAATATTCTTAAACATTCTATGGAAAACAGTGAAATCTCCATTACCCAAAGTATGATGTAATAATAATTGTTTAGCTTGAGAAGAAGATGAAGGAACACCAACTAAATTAATAATACCAACATGTTCAGAATATGAACCAGCAATGGCATTAGTTAATGATAATTCACCAACTCCAAAAGTACTGACTAATGCTCCTAATCCATTAGGATTAACTCTTGCATATCCATCAGCCGCATATCCTGCATTCAATTCATTGGCATTACCGGCCCATCTCATTCCTTCAACTTCATAGATTTTATCTAAAAGTGGTAAATTGAAATCACCTGGTAATCCAAAAACTGTATCGACTTTCAATTGATGTAATCTTTCAAAGAAGAATCTACCTAATGTAATTTCAGACATTCTTAATGATGTTAATTGTATTTGTTGTTGTAGTTGCAATTGTAATTGTAATTGAGGGGGGAAAGAACAATTATTCACTGAGAAATATATTTATAAATATCAACAACATCATTTAGGAAACAAGGAGATTAATCCCTATTTATATACATATACCCAGATATGTACATTTTTTTTTTTTTTAATTTTCAAAAAAAAAAAGATTTCAGGAGGAGGGGAGTAAATTTAGAACCTCATCCTTGGTTATTGTTTTGGAATCTACCACATACACACTCTGATATTCGAACAAAAAAAGGTGGAATGATCGAACGCAACGCAACGGGAATAATGCGTTCCGAAATAAATTAAGTTCCTTTTTTTTTCTTGTCCCTACATTATTGGGTTTCAAAAACTGAAACTTGCTACGGCTAATTAATTCGGGAATATCCAAATAGTGTTGAATTGATATAATCAGTTGATGCGAAATTTGGTTTTTTTTCCCTATTTCTTATTCCTTGTCCGAGAAAACGGATAAAATTGTAATTTTAGGAATATTTCGAGGAACACTAAAACAAAGGAATAATTTGGAATGGACATAACCATGGAATATTCAGAGTCTCGTCTAAGCGCATAAACATTATTCAGTTATATACAGGATATGGAATGTTCAGTATTAACAAAATGCATAAAGAAATTTATCCCGCCACATACATTCAATCATGTGATGGTACTACCAATGATTGGTTTCAATATAACCGTGAAATTATTGAATTGGATGTAGATCATGATATGATTTTTTTCTGTTTGGTTCTGGATTGCTTTTAAATCATATGTTTAACTGTTTGATTGTTTAAATTTATTTGTTGTTGTTTTTGTGTGATTTTTTAGTTCACGTGCATCCGAAGCAGCCTGATGTTTGTTGTTGTTGTTGTTGTTGTTGTTTTTTTTGGACAATTTCACACGCACAAGGAAAAGAAAGCAAGGAAAGGAAAGAAAAAAAAATCATCAAAACAAAACTCAAACTCCTGAAAAAACGTGCCAACAACGTGATCACACCTTTTTTTTTGTTTTCCTCTTTTTTTAGTTTACACACTCTTTTTTTTTTTTACATCATTGTAACCACTACAAAATAAAATACTATACCATGGCAAAAGTATGTGAATTACCATAATACAAAAAGACGAGTGAATTGTATAAGAAACTAGTCAAGTTCAAGATGTCTATGAGGTATCATTTAATTGAATAACCAGTTTAGTTCCCAATGTTTTCTTAGCAATGAAGGGAGAATACGTTTGTTATAAACAATGGTGTTTTCAGGTTGTGTTTTGTTTTGATATTTTTTTTCCTGGGTTGAAAACATTTTGCAACAGATGGGAGCAGCACCCAATATGACACAACACAACCACAACCTCATCTCAATTGAATACATTTGCACTTTGTCTAAAAAAGCAACCCAGAAATGATAATACTAACATGAATGTTTTTCTTTCTAAAAGGTTAGCACTAATAAAAGACCAGCTGAAGAACAACTTGAAAGTTCTGGTAATGCAAAGAAAAATGACAATAAGGAAATTGAAATTGATGCTCAATTATTAGAAAAACAACCGTCTTCTTCTGCAGTTGTTGATACTGCTTCCGCTGCGGTTGCTGCTGCCGTTGCAAACAACGCAAGCTCCAAAAATTCTAAAAAGTCTGGCGTGAAAGAAGAAAAGGAAGAGCAAGGTGAAGAAAAAGAAGAAAAAGAAACTGAAAACGGAGATGAAGACCAGGAAGAAGGAAAAGGAAAAGAAGAAGACTCTGAAAAGCCAGTTCAACAAGGTGTTGATAAGGAAGGAGAAGATGAACAGCAAGAAGAAGGACAAGAACAAGGTGAAGAACAAGATGAAGGAGACGATGGTGAAAAACTAACCCCACAAGAAGAAGCTGCCAAGGCTAGTAATGAACACTTTCAAAGATATCAACAAGAAGTTCAAAACCAAGCTCCACCACAACCAACTCAACTTCCACCAACTTCTGTTCCAGATACAGGAAAACCACAACATGGTACCGAAGAATGGCATAGACAAAGAAGAGAAAATCATAAAGAAGTTGAAAGAAAAAGAAGAGAAGCAATTAATGTTGGAATTAGAGAATTAGCTCAATTAATTCCAACTACTGATACAAATAAAGCACAAATTTTACAAAGATCAGTTGAATATATTAAAAGATTAAAAGAAAACGAAAACAACAATATAGAAAAATGGACTTTGGAAAAATTATTAACTGAACAAGCTGTTTCTGAATTAAGTGCTTCTAATGAAAAGTTAAAACATGAATTGGAATTGGCTTATCGAGAAATCGAACAATTGAAACGTGCCAATAAGAAATAAATGTTTTTTTGTATAGTTCTTTCTGTTTTCCTTCCTTCGTGTTTTGTTTAATTGTTTGTTTTATTGATTAGTTGTTTCGAATTGTATTAATAAAGTGTTGATTTAAGTGAATATATAAATATACAGTAAAAAATAGTGTCTGTCTATAAGAACTATTATCGTGACTAAGATCGTGCGCTGCTCGAGATAGATGATGATGGTCTGGCCATACAACTAAAAAAAAAACATTATAAATAAAAAAAAATTACACCCCCGAAGAATGAGAAATTAAAAACTGAATCTATCTTTCTCTCATTTATCTTACCACAACAAATTATGGGTATACCATTTCCAGATATAGATCCGTATGAGGTCTTAGGGGTGAATAAAAATTCTAGTCCCCTAGAGATCAAGAAAACATACAAAAAACTTTGTCTCAAATACCATCCAGATAAAGTCCAACAATCCAAAACAAATGACAATAACAATAACAGTAACAATGAACTATTCACGAAGATCCAGTTTTCATTCAGCATATTAAATGATCCAATAAAGAGAACAAGATACGATAACACGGGATCCTTAGCCGAGTTTGATGGTGATGATGAAGGATTTGATTGGAAGGAATATTTTGAATCAATCAATGAAAAAATCACCATTGAAATGATTGAAGAAGATCGAGTAAAATATCAAAACTCCGAAGAAGAAAAGCTCGATATTTTAAATAATTTCATTTATTACGAAGGTGATTTCTTGAAATTATTTGAATTAATCCCACATTTAGAATTTACTGAATTAGAAGAACAACGAGTTTATAATATTATTGATGTTGAATTAAATAACATAATTGTTAGTGATGGTATACGAAAATCATGGGAAAAATATACCAAATCAAGAAAAACCAAAGTTAAACAAATGTTGAAAAAACTAGCTAAAGAAGCTAAACAAGCTGAAGAACTATCTAAAATGATCAAGATGAATAAAGAGAAAGATTTGACTAGTCTCATCAAAAGTCGTCAAGCTAATAGATTAGATGATTTGATTAGCAATTTAGAAAGTAAATATGGTGAGAAAAAGGGCAAGAAGAGATCAAATAAAGATATAGATGATCAAGAGTTTGAAAAACTTCAAAGTGAAATATTCAAGAGAAAGAAGTGAATAAAGTCATGTGGTTTATTTATAGGGTCATATAGTTTATAATGAATTTAATACTACTACTAATAATAATACTAATACCAGAACGCGTGTTTTAACATACGTCCTACTATGCTATAATCTAAGGTGCAGAAGAGATAGGGAGAAGGAGAAGGAGCAAAAAAAAATACAAAATAAAAACAAAAACACGTTTAATTTTCTTCCTCTTCTTTTTTTTTTTTTTGCTACGACTCCTTAGATCAAACTATACTTCACCAATGTCTGATTCGGAATCCGATTATATGACAGATGATTCAGGGGATGATTTTGTTCCTTCTTCTAAGAAAGGAGGATCAAGAAACACCTCTAAAGTAACACCATTATCTGATTCAGAAGATGATTTTGAACCTGCACCAAAAAAGACCGCGTCCAGGAAGACCACCACCAAAAAATCCAAAGCAGTTGTTGAAGATGAAGACGAAGATGATGACTTCATAGATGATGATGATGACGACGATGATTTTATTGTCACTTCAAAGAAAAGCGCGTCTTCGAATGGTGGACTTGTTGACTCAGAAGAAGATGATGCAGTTGTTCTTACCCCAAAAGCCAAAAAGACAACAACCAAGAAAAAGAAACCACTTTCTGATTCAACCAATAATACCAGCACCACAGCCAGTAATAGATCATCAGGTGCGTCGACACCAAATCCTACCAATGCTTCAGAAACGTACCAGAAATTGTCTCAATTAGAACATATCTTAAAGAGACCTGACACGTATATTGGATCGGTTGAAAAAACCAAGATCGAGATGTGGTGTTATGATGCTGAATCTGAATCCATGGTGTTTAAAGAAGTTACCATTGTTCCTGGTTTATATAAAATATTCGATGAAATCCTAGTCAATGCTGCTGATAATAAGATCAGAGATCCAACCATGAAGAATATCAGGGTCAAGATTGATCCTGAAAATAACGTCATCGAAGTCATGAATGATGGTAAAGGTATCCCAGTGGAAATGCATACCAAGGAAAACATGTATATCCCTGAGTTGATTTTCGGTAATTTGTTGACTTCTTCAAATTATGATGATAACCAAAAGAAAGTCACTGGTGGTAGAAACGGGTTTGGTGCTAAATTGTGTAATATTTTCTCCACCCAATTCGAGGTGGAAACTGCTGATTTGAATACTGGGAAATTATACAAACAAACCTGGACAAATAATATGGCCAATGTTTCCAAACCTAAAATCACTACTTTAAGAACCAAAAAGGAATACACCAAGATCACATTCAAACCTGATTTGGGCAAGTTTGATATGGACAGTTTGGATGATGATTTGTTGGCGGTGTTAAGAAGAAGAGTTTACGATTTGTGTGGTACCGTCAAGAACTGTAACATCTACCTTAATGATAAACGTTTAAGTATTTCCAGTTTCAAGAGTTATGTGGAGATGTACGTCAAAGCAATCAGGGAAAGATCCCCTGAACCATTAACTGAAGATGGCACTTTGAAAAATTTCACGACAATTGTTCATGAAGTTTTCAATGATAGATGGGAAATTGCCTTTGCTGTAAGTGATGGTTCATTCAACCAAGTCAGTTTTGTCAATTCCATCGCCACTACTGCGGGTGGTACCCATGTGAAATACGTTTCTGATCAAATTATCAACAAGTTAGTTGACACATTATCCAAAAAGGAGAAGGGAAAGAAGAAACTTATGATCAAACCGCAAGAAGTTAGAGATAATATGTTCTTGTTCATCAACTGTCTTATTGAAAATCCAGCATTCACATCGCAAACCAAGGAACAATTAACCACTAAAGTCTCTCAATTTGGTGGTAAAGAAAAATTCGTTGCCAATGATAACTTGATCAACCGTATTTTGAAAACCAGTATTGTTGATAAAATCAGGGCCATTGCCAGTGCCAATGAAGACAAAGCCCTTCAAAAAGCTGACGGTAGTAGAAAACTGCGTATCAAGGGACAAGTCAGTTTGGTTGATGCCAACAAAGCCGGTACTAAACTCGGACATAATTGTACATTGATTCTTACTGAAGGTCTTTCTGCGTTGAATTTAGCAGTCGCGGGTCTTTCCGTGGTTGGAAGGGATTATTATGGTTGTTTCCCATTACGTGGTAAGTTATTGAACGTTAGAGAAGCATCGGCGGACCAGATTGCCAAAAATGCTGAAATTAACGCGTTGAAACAAATCATTGGTTTACAACACAAGAAACGTTATACTGCTGAGAATATCAAACAATTACGTTATGGGCATATTATGATCATGACCGATCAAGATCAAGATGGTTCACATATTAAAGGTTTGATTATTAATTTCTTGGAAACTTCATTCCCGGGGTTGTTGGAAATTCCTGGATTTTTATTAGAGTTTATCACTCCAATTGTTAAAGTCACAATCAAGACTAGAGGTTCAGGTAATAATCGTGTTATTCCATTCTACACCATGCCGGAGTTTGAAGCATGGAGAGATGGTGAAGGTGCAGAATGTCGTTGGACTCACAAGTATTACAAAGGTTTGGGTACTTCCACTCCTATGGAAGCTCGTGAATATTTCACTGCCTTGGATCGTCATTTGAAAAAATTCCATGCCTTACAGGGTCAAGATGCAAGTTTTATTGACTTGGCATTCTCCAAGAAAAAAGCGGATGACAGAAAGGAATGGTTACAAGGGTTCATTCCAGGTACCCATCTTGATCCAGAAATTGTTGAAATCCCAATTAGTGATTTCATCAATAAGGAGTTGATTTTATTCTCCATGTCAGATAATATCAGATCGATTCCATCGGTGCTTGATGGGTTGAAGCCAGGTCAAAGGAAAGTCTTGTATGGTTGTATTAAAAAGAAATTAAAGAGTGAAATCAAAGTGGCTCAGTTGGCGGGTTATGTAAGTGAAAACACTGGTTACCATCATGGTGAACAATCTTTAGTTCAAACCATTATTGGGTTAGCCCAAAATTTCGTTGGTTCCAATAATATCAACATCTTGAAACCAAATGGGTCCTTTGGTAGTAGAGCAGCAGGTGGTAAAGATTTCTCGGCTGCGAGATATATTTTCACTGAATTGAATGAAATTACTAGAAAGATATTCAATCCATTAGATGATCCATTGTATAACTATGTGCAAGATGATGAACAAACAGTTGAACCGGAATGGTATCTTCCAGTGTTGCCGATGATTTTAGTGAATGGTGCTGAAGGTATTGGTACTGGTTGGTCTACCAATATCCCATCATATAATCCAAAAGATCTTGTTGCCAATATCAAGAGACTTATGCATGGTGAAGAATTACAAGATATGATGCCATGGTATAAAGGATGGGATGGTGAAATTGAGCCATCAGGTCCACAAAAGTATAAAATTACTGGACGTATTGAACAAGTAGGTGACAATGAAGTGGATATCACTGAACTCCCGGTTAAAGTGTGGACAAATAATTATAAGGAATTCTTATTGGCAGGGTTTGGTACTGAAAAAACACCGGCTTGGATTAAAGATATGGAAGAACACCATACTACTAGTATTAAGTTTGTTGTTAAATTGACTGATGCAGAAATGCAAAAATCATTAAAAACTGGTTTAATGGAAAGGTTTAAATTGATTTCTTCCATGAGTTTGGGAAATATGGTTGCCTTTGATTCAATGGGTAGAATTAAGAAATATAATGATGTGCTTGAAATCTTGAAAGAATTTTATTATTTAAGATTGGAATATTATGAAAAAAGAAAATCTTTTATGGTTGATAAATTACAAAGTGAATTGATTACCCTTTCTGAAAAGGCAAGATTTGTTAAGCTTATAATTGATAAGAAACTTTCTATTTCCAACAAGAAGAAAAAGGATCTTATTAATGAATTGATTGCAAATGGGTTCAAGAAGTTGAAACCGAATGGCGATCAAGTTGATGCTAGCACCCCTGTTGCTCCTACTATTGAAGAAATAGAAGGTGAGGGTGATGATGATGATGACACCAACTCATCGGGTGCTGGTTATAATTATTTATTATCCATGAGTCTCTGGTCCTTAACGAGAGAGTATTTTGAAAGATTGTTACAACAAAGAGACCAAAAGGAAGAAGAACTCACTATTTTATTAGATAAAACTGCTATTAATCTTTGGGAAGCTGATCTTGATGAATTCATGGCTTCATATGATGAGTTCTTGAAGCGGGATGAAGAGGAAAGAGAATCTTTATCTAGTCATGGTAAGAAGAAACCAACCAAAAGAAGAGCAAGAAATGCACCAGCAGCAACTACAAAAGATCAACCAGCGGTTAAGAAACTCAAGACCGAACCAAAGGAAACCAAGGAGACACCTAAAGTTGTTAAGAAAAAGAGTCCTCCTGTGGCAATCAAGAAAGAAACACCAACAGAAGAACCAAAAAAGAAGAGTGATATTTTATCCTTCTTTAAACCTAATACTGATGAAAAACATAATGGAACTTCTGAAGATCCAATTAGTCTTTTCCTGTCCGATGATGAATTGTAGAGTGTATATTGTTTGAATACATAATTGTTTATATATCTACTTCAAGTCAGGAATACCATCACTTGAAGATAAAATCGTCAAAGTTCCCATATTCTTTACCCCACCATCACGGTTATTATATTGAGGATTACTTAACTGACTTCTCAACTGTTCCAAATTAACATGTTCTTTTCTTTCAAATTCTTCTCTAGCAGCTTGATCAGCAGAACCCACTGTATCCAACACAAGTTCATTAATTTCTTCCACGACATCTGGGACTTGAGGGATTAATAAATTTAAAATAACCCCAAGGAACCCCGTAACAGCAAACCCGGTTTCCATAACCAAAACAATAGCATTGAAAAACCCAGATAACGCATGATTATCACCATCATAAGTGAATACATTATCAAACCAAGTAGGAAGTAACGTGGCTCCTAAACCAGGCAACACGGCAGCGGTCAAGACAAATCTATCTCTTCTGGTAAATTCCGTCGTGGAAATGATTTTAATCCCACTGATTGCGACCAGCGCAAAGAGGAAACTTGTCATACCTCCAAGAACAGGTTTCGGGATAGATGTAATAGCACCGGCGAATTTAGCGAAAATTCCCATGATTACCAAGAAAAATGAACACCAAAACCCAACTCTTCTATTGGCACATTTGGTAATGGACATGACTCCGTTGTTTTGAGCGAAAACAGACATGGGGGTGATGGTCATTAATGTGGCAAGAATACCTCCGAATCCATCGGCTAAAAGACCTCCTTGGATTCTGGATTCGTATAGTTCTCCACTAACTGGTAATCGTGAGACATCACACGTTGCCGTGATAACACCGATACATTCCATCATAAGGACAATATAGACAGCTAGGAAGGGGAGGATGATGGGACCATAAACTTCGAGTTTAAAAGTATGAACCCAGATGAAACTTGCGGCGGGGGCAGCGTTAACATTATCAGAACTGAAATAACCAGCGGCTGCAGCAACGATACACCCGATTAATAATCCAAATATCACGGCACAACTTTTCATAATGGGAGAACCAAATCGTTCTGCTAGGATGATAGTTACAAATACCAAGAATCCTAAACCTATGAATTTAGCATCACCCCATTTAGCGGTGAAATCTCCATAAGTACATATTTTGCCCGCACATGCACTACCACCTACCCAATCAGTGAAACCAGTTTCTACCAAATGAATACCAATTAATAACACCACGGGACCAGTAACCAAAGGTGGGAAAATTTTTTGAAGCACTTTAGGATTCATGAAAGATAATAAAATTTCCAATAAGGCACAAACACAGCCACTTGCCAAGATTCTCCCGTATCCGTTTGGACAAGGTAATTGGGTTCCATCGGGAGCAGTTGGGCACGACCCATCTTTATACATGATGGGTAATGCCTTGGTGACAATAGTAATGGTAGCAAAAGAAGTACCAACCACAGATAACAATCCTGTTCCTATATAATACAGGGTTTTCGGGATATGAAATCTTGAAATTTGGATTAAGGATAATAACCCACTAACAATTAATGAAGTACTGATTAAATATTGTTCTAATTTAATCGGTAAATTAGCAGCTGATGCAATCATGATAGGGACGGTGACTATCCCAGCTAACATTGCTAAAGCATGTTGGAAACCTAAAATTGCCCCTAAAAATACCGGCATATCGGAATCCAACCCGAAAAATGGTTGGGTTTTGGGTTCTTTGGTTAAGAATGGAATATCTGGGGTAAATAAATATTTATAATCATAATCCCCAATAAGTCCATCCCTAGTGGTCCATTTACGGACGATTCTTTTAGTTGCTGCCTGTATATCGATCTTCATTTATGATTGAGAGTGAAAAACTATTAAGATATATTAAAAAAAAAGAGAGTCTATAGATGAAATGGGGGAGAAATAAACTTTAATTTATAGTTGATAATGTTTGTTTGATATATCTTTCATATGTAAGCAGCAATCACAAACCCCCTTGCCACGACCACAATAGAGGAGATAAATCCAAACCAACAAGAAAAGATAAACCCGTCGTCATTGTTGTATTTTTGAGATATGTAATATTTGCTATCTCTAAGTAAAATTAGTGCGGAATTCACCAAGCGAAAGGGCCGAAGTGGAGAAAAAAAAAGAAAAAAGAAAAAAAGGAAAAATATGACAAGTGGGTGGGGGTGGTGGTGGAGATCGCCGTCCATAAAAGGATATTCGATGCTGAAAAAAAAAAAGAAATAGATTAGATGATGATGATGGAGGGGTTTATTATTTGTTAAATTAGCCACATCTTAATAAAACAAGTCGCATAACTGCGATATTGATGGTTATTGATAATATCTCCTTATCTTTGATAAACCATCTAAGAAATATTTCATACAGATAGTCTTGGCCAAACTCTCGTCAATCAAAAAAATTCAAAAAAAAATTTTTCACTGGTTGGAGATACAAGGCGCGGGATCACAAAAGCAACAAAAAAATTTTTCTTGATTATTGCGCGCTACAGCGATTATCAAAGGTCTGATGTTCGGTATTTACCGATCTCCGCATTTCATCGCATCCATCCATCCACCCACCCCGCCGAGGTAGGAAAGAACAACATGTAAACATATAAGGGGAGATGGAGATGGAGATGTATACCCCAAAGTAGAAATTTCAGGCGTGGGTCACTCTTTTTTTTCCTAGCTTGACGAAACAAAGACCCACAAAGGGGGAAGAAGGAGGAGGTAGCTAGTCTACTCTCTGGTAATTGGAGATACTAACAATCAGTGCTAGTTTATGGGGGGTAAGTAACATAAATTCCATTATAGTAGATGGGTTTTGTTTATCAGATGATATTTGGATAGCCCAAATCCATGAGGTATTTTCTAGTCATCGACGACTGTGTTAAGCAGAATGAACAGTCAAGGCATCTCAATATTGGATGATTTCTTGTGAAAGCTTAAATAACTAGAAACCAAAGGAAAAGGCATCCTTAAATACATATCTCTTCCCAAACAAAATCGAGTCAAAACTGGGGAAAGCAGTTTGACTCTGCTGATTAATCCTATTTCAGTGACTCATAGTTAACTCGTAATACTAATTCGTGCAATTTGGCACGTGATTCAGGTCACATGTATCCTCATAGTTAATAAGAGAATTTATCAGAGAGTTTTAGATCCATATGGCAATGGGAGTGGTACAACCCATCAAATATGATATTCTCACTTCATAACCAGAAGTGCTGAATAGGTAGTTGACTTAGTATGTTTAGAGTATCAACAGAGATGGTGCTACTCCCTTGCTTTTCTGGTTATACAACTGTCCAATGACTAGACACTCTCTCCTTGACATTACCAAGGTTGTCGTGTACAGTTAAACTGAGCTCACCTTGTCATTAACATGTATCAGCAATTGGAATTGACAATTAAACTTGTTTATGAGGTGGACACTGATTACGTAAGAATATCAAATTGACAGAGTACAATAAATGACATCATATTTCGAAATACGAGAATAGACAATATAAATACAGAAAGGGTGCTATAAATAGTATTGGAACAACATATTATGGGGGGAAATGAACTAAAAAATGATATTTCGCCTAGACATTAAACTTAATAATAATGTTAATGATAATAATATTTTTTGGTGGAAATAATTTACCAAAAAAATAAAAATATATAAAATTTCGAACCAAAACATATTAAGCGAGGAATTGGGGAAGGGTTAATATTATTTATACATACCAACCATCTTTCACGGTTTGTATATCTATTGATCGTGGCTTAATGAAAAAATAAGGGATATAACGGTGTTACTAACCCGGGAATTGGAATTTTTATCTATTGGAAAATAGTACATAACGTAGGACCAACAACCAACAACCAATAACTGATAACTAGGAATGGGTCATGTGACTAGTTGTCCTCTTCCACCCAGATCAACAGAGGAAGTGAATATGTAAGGAAGGTGATACAAGAGATTAAAACTTGGCAAAATTATTGAATATTGTGAAATTTAAAAATAGATTTTTTGTGTATTTGTATATAAACGATCACACGAGAGAGTACCGCAAAAAGAAATTAAAAAATAATAAAAAGATAAATATTTTTGACCAATTGTTGTGCAAGAGAATAAATCACCCTTTGTACAATGCAGAGATTTCGTTAGTGTTCTTACAATAAAACTACGAACTCTATTGGGTGAACACAATTCCTCTTGAGTAGAACAATAGACTTAGGGGGAGAGTGCTGTGATGAGGGGAACAAAACGAACAAACCAAACCAACAAAGATAAAAACTAAAAAACTTAAACAATAGTTAAAAAAGTGGGTTAATAAATTTAGATGGATTCCCACCAATCATGAACCTAGGAATTTCATCAAACGTATTTGTCTTTGTTAGCGGAAGTATGACTTTGAAATTACAAACCATACTAAATTTATAGGAATTAAGAATTTATAGAAGGGTTTTTTTTAGTCATAGAACAAATTTGTTGGCTTAGGAGTGGTGGTGGTAGTCATCGCTACAAACGGACGGCGAATGGGGATTTATGTATATGTACCAAAGCTGAAATTTTCGGACTAATTATTAAGACAATCGGGATTTACATTGGACAAATACATTTGGCGCATCCTCCCTCTCCCTCTCCCTCCCAAATTCCATTACAATGAGGCGGACTAAACAAGCCAAAATTATTTTTTTTATGTGCAAGAAAATTTTTTTACTTTGTTAGTTTTTTCTAAATTGGAGATAAGCGGATAATGGTGTTCCATTTGTAACTAATAATAATTGTAGTAATAATTATCAAAGTGAATAATCATCAAAAGAGGTGTGAATGTGATAGGAAATATCAACATTTGCTGGTTTAATTTATTGAGATGAGCTCACACGACAAAAAACCCAACAAGGCGAGATTCTCCTAACCATAAAACAATTTCAGGACAAATATTTTTTTTTTTTATAATATCACGCGGGGCCAAGAAAAAAAACCAAACAATGAAACAACACGAATAAAATTTTATGATTTCCACCACAATTGGCAATGGACAATTAGCAATTGAACACAAATCACGAAAAACTGAAAGATTCTCTTGAGGGGAGAGAGAGGGATTTCATTATTACGTGTTATTATTATTGTTATCTTGTGGTATATCTATACTTCTAAGCCATGTCCTGATGAATCTAAAGAGACTATACTAAAGCAAGACAAGATATAATAAAAGTCCCTATGGACGATTAAGAGAAGAATAGATTATTGTTGTAATTATATTATTAGCACTACCAATTGTAATTACCAGTAACCAACAAGAACTATAGAATATGACAGGCAATTGATCTCTATTATTAATTATTCCTCGCAATGTCTAACTGTATTGTAGTGGTAGTAGTAGTAGTTGTTGATAGAGTTTCATTCAAGTATTAGTATTAATATGATAATAATAATAATAATGGTAAGAAAAATAATATTAAATAATTGTTACCTGCATGACAAGTTACGCAAATGATTCTTTTTCCAGTAAGGTTGTATTTAACTAAGTAATAACCTCCAGATGATGAAGAAGAATGACAAAAGTATTTCATTCAATTCACAAAAGGTAAACAACAAACTATCCTAAAATTAAATACAAAATACAAAAAAGTGGAAAAGGAAAAATTGTTATTGTGGATTTGTTATTATTTATTATACATTATACATATCACATATCACACATACATAAAATACAAGAAAAAAAGAAATTTCTTAAACCATTGAAGAAAGAATTATAAAAACATTTTCATTTGTCCTTTTTACCTTTTTTTATCTTTCTTTCACCTTTTCACCTTTTTTTCACTTTTAATCTCACCAGACCTTTAACCAATTTCTTATATTGTTATTGGGTAACTGTTTCTATTTCATTTTTAATTTCATTCAAAACCATCTACAGATTATTATCTGTTCCTTCCTTCGTTATACCCTCACACGATCACTCCTCACACCTCACACATTTCCGCACAGAATTTAACGGCAACAAATCGAGTTTCCTCACTGTTACATCTCAAGATCTCATCACTCTCACACGAGCACTTACACGATCACTCACCGTCACACGATCACTAATTTCAATTTAACAACCACCATTCATTCATTTTTTTTTGCATATCACTCATCAAATGGCATCTATACTACAAATACTCACAAGGATAATAAGCTTATTATTCCTGGGAAGAAGGAAAAACCTACAGTTGTTTATTTTATCAACCATGATATTTATGACCACTGTAACGGTATTATCCACAACTTCCAAAAAATACAATTATTTCGATGATTTAATATTAAAAGTTTACGACTACAATTATTTAAATGACCATAAATTAAGATATCTAGAGAAAAATGATCCTGAGAAATACCTCAATTTAAAAGTCAATAAACTAATACAAGAAAAGAAATCTCATGATCTTGAAAGTAAATTCTGGATGATTGATACAACCATAAAAGATTCCGATACCACTATTTCACTTCCCTACCATTTTGCTTTGATGCAAGATGATGATGAAGCGGAACGTTCAGATGATTCTTCTGGAAATACAGGAAATATCGAAAAACCAATTGTTAGTTCATTTGATCCAAGATTTACCTTGGGAATATATTATTCTTATATAAATGAACAAATGACCAACAAACCAGGTCAAGAAGTCACTATTCCTTTTAATTGGTATGATTGGGTCGATATGGAAGTTTTAGACAAGTATTTATTGGCTTCTAAAAATGAAAAACCAACTTGTGATTTATTAAATGCTAGAGAAGATGCAAGGAAAATTTTAACTAAGAAGAAGAAGATTGAAAAACTTGCTAGTCAATGGGATGATGATAAGAAAAAAGCCGAAGAAGAAAGGAAAAAAGCTGAAGAGGATGCTAAAAAATCTGAAGAAGAAAAGAAAAAGGCAGAGGAAGATGCTAAAAAAGCCGAGGAAGATAAGCAAAAGGCTGAAGATGCTAAGAAATTAGAAGAAGAGAAGAAGAAAGTAGAAGAATCTGCCAAAACAGCCGAAGAAGAAGCTAAAAAAGCTGATGAGGAACACAAAAAGCAACAAGATCTTAAGGAAGCCGAAGAGGAGAAAAAGGCAGAGGATGCAAAACTTATCAAAAGAGATGGTCTTCCTCTTAGTGATAACAGTGCAAACACCCCCGGTAAACCAAAAATTGATATGGCCAAAGTTTTTGAAGATGCATATGAAAAGATCTCTGAAGAAGATAAGAAGAAAATTGAACATGATGTTGAACAAGCAGCCAATAGAGTTCCTGAACCTAAAAATTGGTGTATTCCAGATGAAAAATTACCAATTGATCATGATGATAAACATTTTATTCATCCTGGATTTAATGTGTTTAAAAACCCTGGTATTACCACTGAAAAAAAGGCTATTGTTGCTGGTAAATCATTTCTTTATTCATTTAGTGCACCCCCAGCTCTGATTTTATTTTTAACTGCTGAAGGGTCGTATCATGTAAGTGTTGAAAAATCAGCTCCACTTTTACATAATGGACTTCCTGAGAATTATGTCACTAAAAACCAAAATGATCTCACTTTGAATACCCTTGAAGAATTCCATTCATTAAAGAAATCTCATAAACCAGATACAGTGAATGTTATTGAGGAACATTTATTAAATATTCCAAAAAGCAGTTTCCGATTCAATGGAACAGAAATGATTCTGTATTATGAAGATAAAATGAAAACCACTGGTGAATTAACCATTAAAGAAATGAAATATTTACAAAGTTTGAAATATTCCGCTCATGAAGTGGCTAATAATGGACCACCGAAATATTTTGCCGAGTCAAGATTAATTGGCACTACTGCTGGTGATCATTATGATTGGAGATTTTTCAATGGTCTAATGGGAGGTACTATTGAACAATCATTAACTTTACATCGTTTAATCCGTACTTGGTTATCTTTTACTAGAAAAACCGGTATTACCACTTGGATTGCTCATGGATCTTTATTATCTTGGTATTGGAATGGTCTTGCCTTTCCTTGGGATAATGACATCGATGTTCAAGTTCCAATTATGGATTTACATAAATTATCCTTAAATTATAATCAAACTTTAATTGTTGAAGATCCAGAAGATGGATTTGGCAGGTATTTCTTGGATTGTGGAAGTTTTATTACTTTGAGAGAAAAGGGCAATGGGAATAATAATATTGATGCCAGATTTATTGATGTTGATACTGGATTATATATTGATATCACCGGTATTGCATTATCCAATTCTAAAACCCCCGATCTGTATCAAAAAGATTTACCGAAGAATTTCAAACAAGATAATAATATTGATGATAAAAAAGATTTCTTGCAAATGAATGAACATTTGGAAATTTATAATTGTCGGAATAATCATTTCAGTTCACATGAAGATTTATCTCCATTAGTTCAATCTACCGTGGAAGGAGAAATTGGATATATCCCATCAAGATTCAGTTCCTTATTATCTAAAGAATATCGTGATGGATTAACTGCCACGGCATTTGATGGTCATATATTCATTCCTCAAATTCGATTATGGATAAAAGAACAAGAACTATATTATTTCTTCCATAATAAAACAAGATGGAGACAGTATCATTCGTTTAATACTAGATTAGGAGAGAATCCAGAAACTCCATTACAAGATTATTCTTATGAATTAACTGAAGAAGAATTTGAATCGTTACAATATACTCATGATAATCCATATAAGAAAATCGAAAGACCAATGAGATTAACCGATGCAGAAAGAAGAAGAATCGATAAGATGAGTGAATCCGATTTATTGGATTTCTTAATGAATGATGATATTTTAATCAGTTATTATAATACTAGAAAATTCACCAGTTTTCATGAACAAGAAATTATGCATTTAACATTTGGTAAATCTACCGCTAAATTAATGTCAAAAGCTATTGATTTCCCTCCTTTACAATTCGAACCATATCTTTATAAATTCCATGTAGAGTAATAGTACTTCCTATCTATAGTTTATTAAAACTCCTTGTATAATATATAATTCAACCGCTTATTTGCAATTGACGGAAAATAAATAAAAATATAACGGAATATCAGACTAAACGGCTCGGAGATTTACTAACGGCAGGGCCGCTTAACCGCATACAGAAACCAATTTTAGATGCGCCGGCGCATGTCACGTGGAATTGTATATCTTAACTATAGATCAAACAAACCGAGGTTTTTTTCCTTGCTGTTTAAAGTTTCAACCTTAAAAAACCACAAAAAAAAATTACCTAAAGAAAAAAAGATAAAGCCCCGGACTATATAAAGTGTTGTGAAACCTATTCCCCGGTTTTTCATTATTGAAATTTTTTCTTCTTAATTTGTTAGTTTTTCAAGAACTTATAGAAATGAGTATATCTGGAATTTCTATCCCACAGATGAAAAGAACATCGAAATCACCAACGACCTTACCACTTGATTTTTTGTTGAGAATCCAACAATTATTGAAAAAATCGATTTTTTCAAGGAAGTTTTATCAAGAAATAAATGATAAGGTCTTGAGTAAATCGGCTACTGTTGATACGAATTTATATTTCATTTGTTATTTTGCATTATTGGTCTCAGCTATATTGAATAATAAGTATAAGATTTTATACTTCTTAAAGAATCAATGGTATAAGTTCACCCAATTGATTAAATCCACAACTGGATCACCCTTAACAGAGAAACATTCTCACACCAAGGATACCTCATTCATTTCAAAGGTGTTAAACCCGGAAAAACCAGTATACACCGAAGGAAAACCATCTCAATTAGCTTATAACTTGAAAAAAATCAATAGTTACTTAGCCGACGTTCGAATTTTCAATCGGTTAACCGACTCAATAAAATACATGCCGTGGGCCATCGACGAATACCATGCATTCACCTCCCGCGATGCATCTCCCGTTCCAAAATTCGATAGGTTTGTCAACTTGTTACAAGCGATAAATTGTATTGTTTTGGAATTATTAGAAAACGCCGGATGGTTAACTGATCATGATTTCATCTCCACGAATGATAATCCGTGGTGGTGTGTGGAAACGTATATTTGGTGTTGTCGTGTATGGGGGGTTTATTTAGTGATTGAAATTGTGGAATTACTTAGAAGAACTCCTATAAGTAAATGGAATGATAAGTCTTGGAAGATTAATCTATTCAAGAATGTCATCCAAATTCCGTTGGTGTTACATTGGTCCTTGAGAGATGGTTGCTTATCTCCATTTTGGGTCGGTCTTTGTGGTCTGGGTGCAAGTTGGTGGAATTTTAAAGATATGTGGTCTTCAATAGATTTATCTTAGATAGAATAATCTCTCCTTCTTTTATATATATACTTCTTATAATTATTACATTTTTTTTTTATTTATTTACTACTACACACTAATAATCAAACCCAGCGTTTCTATCAGCTTTGGCGGCTTTCTTTTCTAATGTATCCCAATCTTCACCTTCACTTTCTGAACCTTCACCGGCATCTGAACCAGAACCAGATCCAGCATCAGATCCGGAATAATCATCACTTTCACTGGCATAATCATCACTTTCTTCATCTTCATCTTCTGGATCTTCATCACTAACTTCGAATTCACTCTCTTGTTCACTTTCTTCCAGTTGATCACTATCTCCAGCACCAGTTAAGAATGACCACCCACCATCAACAAAGAATTGGTATGGATCTGCTAGCACCGTCTTCATAATTTGTGCCCAATTCAAATTCATTTGCCCTTCACTGATTGGAATATCAACATCAGTTAACCAAGATTTAACATCTTCTAATAATTCAACCGGAATGGTATTTATATGAACCACAGGTTTAGTGAAATCCTTAAATACAAACACCAAATCAAAATTCTTCAATCCAAATTGAACTCTTTCTAAATGAGCAATTTCAATTTCTTCCAATGTAACAACCAAATATGGTGGATCAATCAATTGAACAAGACAATCTCTAGTAGGTACACACAATACTGAAGATCTAAATGGAACCCCCTGGAATCCCAAATCTCTGAATGGAATATCCAAATCAACCATACCATGAGATGATTCAGCAATTAATTCGGCAAAGTTTTTGAATTCTTTATCCAACAATGCTTTTCTTCTTCTTTCTTCTTGTTCTTGTTGTAATTCATCATCATCACCATATCTGTATTTTCTCTTACGTCCACCAGTTTCATCAAATGCCATGTCACTAGCTTCACGATAGAATTGCACATCATAAGTCTTTCTCTTACCAATCATAAGTGGGTTTTTCAAATGACAATGAATCAAAACAATCAATTCATCTTTGGATGGTTGGAAGAATAAATGTTTGATGTTGGAAAATAACACATCCACTTTTTGGTCATTTTTAAAAGAAGATTGGTATCTTAAACCATTTTCATGGATTTGTAAAACACCACCCAATTTCTTGGTTTCTGGAGTTGGTCTGATAAATACATTATCCAATCTCTTGACTCTTGAACCTTTCAATTCAATCAAATTGGCTTGGGTAACAACATCGGCCAATTGTTTCTTTTCTTGTTCACGTTTAACGGAATCTTTCTTCAAATCTTGAATGGCTTTGTAAACATCCACCATACGTTGACGATCTCTGGATCTAATAGTGATCGATCTCAAAAAAGTATTATCTGGAGAATCCTCATATGGTAACTCTTGTCTTTTGGCAACATTACCACCAGCCCCTGGGGAATTGAAATTCAATCGAAGGTAGGTAAAATCCCCTTCTTCATTTTGGGATCCACTTTTATAAGAATTAATATGGAATGGAACTGGTCTACCAGAAATCGGTAAAATAATCGTTTGATTCTTATAATCAATGTGGATTTTCAAATCAGCAACACTATTTGGAATTTGGGATTCACGAACATAAGATTCATATTTCTTGAACACAGGTTTGAAATCACTGGCATCAGTAGCATCAGCTTTGGAGAATCTTGCTAACCCTTCTTCCAATCTCTTTTCATGTAATTTACTCTGGATTTCTTGTCTGACTTTTTCAGAATTATTATCATCAGCATTGACGTTTTCATGTCTTAATTTCGATTTAAGAATCTTGGTGTTATCTTGAGGTTCAATCTTTGGTGCCTTTGGTTTAGCCTTTTCATCATCATTGAAATAAAAGGCCACTGATGACTTGTTTTTGTCATACTTGGTCAACAAGATTGGTGCATCATCAGTAATTTTAAAAGTATCAGTCAACAACAAGGCATATTTTTTCTTTTTATCATCTTGTAAATTATTGAATCCAATAGTCAAGGAAACAATTTGTCCATTGGACAATTTTCTTTCATTCTTAGAGTTCAAGAGGAAAGTCGAGTCTCTGAATTCAATACCCATTAACCACCCACAGTTTTTGGTGAAACTATTAACCAACTCTGGTTTTTCCTTGGTGATATATTCAACAGCACCTTCATAGACTTTATTGGCAGCAATACCATCTTTCAACAAGTTGCCGGTGATATGGTCCTGCAATTTAAGCAAGAAATCATAATTCTCTTCCATTTGTTTAGATGGATCAATCAAAAAAGTTCTTGCCACGTTAGAACAATAAGCTTTATATCTCAAACCAATCGAAGCAAGAATAACTCCTTCACCCACCAATTTGTTATCATTAGATAACGCACTTGGTCTTAAATCATAATCACCACCACTTTGAATAATTGGCGAGTAACAATATTCAAGGAATTCGGAATTGAAATCCTTAACTGATGTTAACAACTCTTTACCCAATTTACTCTTCAAGTACCATTTGTTACCTTCAATCTTGTCTTCTATTTGATCGGTCAATTGACTATTGGTGATTTTTTTATCTTCTTCCACAATTGTCATCATATCATTGACAAAATTATCCATCATGACAATACTTGAATTGGAGGCGATTTTGGTGTTGTTGAATTCTTCAGAATCTTTAACTTCTAAAGATTTAGAAATAACCAAAGTGGCATCGACTGGTTTCAAATCGGTATGTTTCTTGATTTCTTCATTCCATTCATCAACAACTTTACCTTCATATTTATCTTTCAAAACAGTTCCGTATTCATCACCGGTTTTCTTGATCTTTTCTTCAATCAATTTAACAAACAATTGCTTATTATGATCGGCATCCTTAGTTCTAGTCCAGATCTCAACCGTGTCTGGTTTATTAGTCAAATGTTTCAAATATTTGGCTTTTCCTTCAGAAGTAATAAAAATACAATTGTCCTTGGTGATATAAATGACAGTATGAATGAATTCATAACCCAAGAGCCAAGTTTGTAAAACTGTTGATTTCTTATAGGTATTATCGTCATTACGTTGACCCGTGATGATCAATGCTTGTGAAAGCCCTTCATCAACAAGGTGTTTTTGTAAAACCGACAATCTTTTATAGAATGTGGGTCCATCAATATTAACGTCGGCCATGATTGATAACTAAACGTGATTGTTGTTCCAGTTGTTGTCAGTATCGTGTTTGTCTGACGGGTTGGGATTTTTTTTTTTGTTTCGTTGAAATTTAAGACATGAAGAAAATGAAAAGAAACGAAAAAGACGTGTGTGGTAATGTCGCCGTCACGTGAGAAAAAGACTTTTCCTACATCAAACAAAAACGCGTCGTCGTAGAGACTCAATAATGAGCGTGTATTTTTTTTTTGTTTTGATTTCTGAATTTTTTTTTATTCACGTTGCTTGATTGAAAGATAGACTACCAACAACAACAATGTTTAGACAAGTTAAGAGAAGAACAGCGGGGAGAAGAAATTTTGAAGATTCCATAGATGAAGATTCAACATCAATCGCTGGTTATTCTACTCCACCAACTTTGTATTCTTCGAGATTATCATTCTATGATTTACCGCCAACTCAAGAAATCACTTTAGAACAGTTTGAAACCTGGGCTATTGACAGATTGAAGATTTTAATTGAGATTGAATCATGTTTAGCTAGATCTAGGTCATTGAAAGAGATTGAAAGTTCAATTAAGCCTTTGTTATTGAAATATTTACCTTTGAATCCTAATGGTAGTGTTGATGAAAGAGAAGAAAGAATTAAAGATCATTATAGTCATTTCATTCTTCGATTGGTGTTTTGTCGTTCTGAAGAATTAAGGAAAAATTTCATCAAGAATGAAACGATTTTATTTAAAGTTAGATATAATCTATTACAACCTAAAGAACAACAAGAGTTTATTGAGTTGAACCAATATAGATTACCATGGAAGTATATTACCAATGAAGAAAAACAACTGTTTTTACCCCAATTGATCAGTGCTAGTGGTGCATCTATTAGACATCAGTTATTATCTGAAGGAGTGAATAATTTAACTAATGACCAACTTAAACAACATTTCACATATAAAGAAAACTTCATTAAATTACCCTTTGAAAAAGTTACTAATTTGGTTAGTACAAGATCGATTTTCTTACATAAAGGTTATGGATATTTACCAACTTCTTTACAGTTGAATTTATTAGCTATTGAATTCCAAGATATTTTGTCCACTAACTTACTTAAGACATTTCAAACAATCCCCAGATTAGAAGAAGATGATAGATTATTACCATTATTAAACAACTTGTCACGTAATTTTGCCAATTTCCAATATGAATCCGAAGTTGATCCAGAAAAAATCAGTGATATTAATGCGCAACTGGTGGTTACCACCGCTATCACCAAACATTTCCCGCTTTGTGCCAGTAATTTGCAACGTAACTTGATTGCTACTTCACATTTGAAGTATGGTGGTAGACAACAATTAGGGTTATTTCTTAAAGGGATAGGATTAAATGTTGATGAAGCGTTGAAATATTGGAGTCATCAATTCACCAAGAACAATATGAGTTTGGAAACATTCAACAAAGAGTATAAATATAATGTTCGTCATCAATATGGATTAGAAGGGGCCAGAATCAACTATAAGCCATGGGATTGTTCCACTATATTATCCAAACCTAAACCTTCCAATAATACTGAATTCCATGGATGTCCATATCGTGATTTCCCAATTGATTCATTGGTTAGTAGTTTGAACAGTATGGGGGTGAAAGATCAACAAGATTTGAATAGTATTGTTGATGATGTGAACAAACGTGATTATACTGTTGCTTGTACTAGAGTATTTGAAATTACACATGCCAGAAGTTTAACACCTAAAGATAGTATGCATATAACCCATCCGAATTTGTATTTCGATAGGTCTAGACAATTAGAGAGAAGTGAAAACAAAGAAGCCCTGGCCACCACAGTTACCACCACAACTACCAAAGAAGACGAAGAATAGTGTATACAGTTTAACAATAGTAATAATTAATGTACAATAGATAGGAATAATGGGTGCAAAGTAGAATGTTATAACAATAACAATAACGACAGATAATGTGTGTGTGAGTGCGTGTGAGGGTATATCTCTGTTTTTTTTTTTTTTTTTCGCACACACAATATGCAATGGGTTGCCCAATTCGTACATCTGAAACACGAACATTCTTTTATAAAACGTATGTACCAAATAGAGACATTTTAGTCCATATAAACTAAAAACTTTAAACTATACATCTTGCACGTATATACCAATACCAAATACCAACAACAATGAACTATATAACTAATACGGAAGGTTCTCATAGAAAATAACAATTAACACAATAGAGTAATAAAGTCTTTTTCGTGATTCCAGATCTTTTTTTTTCTATTATATTCTTTTCTTGCTTTTAAATCCGAATGATTATATGTTTTAAAACACGAAAAAATACCACATTCAACAAACACAAGGACAAGAACAAGTTTGAATTTAACTGACTCCACCTCCTTTCAGGCACAAAAACCAAAAGCCTAAAAAAGACAAAGGACCAAGAGTTAAAATGAATCTAAAAAAGAATAACTGAACAAGAGCTCGAAATCTTGATCTCTTACACACTCTCTGCCAATAAAATTAGTTGAATTCCACCAAAAAATGGATATGTTGTAAATCATGTTTCCTGGTACCTTAAAAAAAGAATTTACACGACACGTTTCAACTATAGATTTAGAGTTATTCATTGCTTCACGGCGATCATCCTACACACAATCGCCAAAAAAAAAAAATTATCATTCCTTTGGCGTGTGTGGTTAGGGTATGGTTGACCGACGGAAGGAGAAGGAGAGGGAGAAAGAAAGGAAAGTCAAGGTGTTAATTGATTTACTAATGATGCATCAAATCACCCCAACAAATAATAATAATAATAATAATAAAATAGTTACAAAACCAGAAAGGCAAAACATAACGACATCCCCAAAAACAGATATGTAAGAACAATATTGACGAGGATGACGAGAACTAATACATAATTGTCTATTTTTTTAGTTTTTTTTATTTATTCTTGAAACAGGAGGTGGAGAATAAGGAGGAGGAGACGGGGAGGAAGTAAGAAGTTTAAAATAATATGTACCTTGTGACCCATATCCCTTTGATTCCCCCCCTTTACGACCTAGTTTGTAAATAAAGCTACTTTGGTAACACATCAAGACAGTGGGATCTACGTTCTAGTAAGACGCTGAAGCGGAAATTTGGACAAGGTATTTAAAGATGGGTACGAACGGGAATTATGTACTGTAAATCCTTAGAGTATTTTATACTACGTATGTTGTGCACAACATGTGCATGAACAAAATGGAATAGTAATGTATGATGCATGATGGATTAAATTGTTGTTTCTTATAATGTTAGTTATCATTTTCCTCATCATCAATTGAAGATCCCCCTTATACTCCCTTTCCCATTATTCTTCCCCCTCTTCAATTTCCCTTTCCTCCAAATAAAGCTTAAATTATTAGGATAATGATAAACTATTTCTTGATTGTTTGTTTTCTTGGATCACAAGGAAGTGGAGATGATAGGAGGGTAATAGAAAGTTTATTAGGTTCACAATTTTTCTTTGACTGCGAAAAAAGAAAAAGTAAAAACATAAAAAATAAAAAGAAAGAAAATCGAATAACATAACCAACAGAGAGGATATCATTCTCATATGAAACCTTGAGATACAGAACAGAAAGTGAGTTCACGTTGAGGTGTTATCAAAATCTACATAATAAAAAAAAACCAAGACACGTTTATCTAACATTCCTTATGTTCATTTTGCCGTGTCCATCAAAATGATGTGTTGTTGTCTTTTTTGTCATTTATTCTAAGTGTCATAATTGTTTGACGTGAGGCGAGGATATGTGAGATGTATGGTGTGGTGTGATTTGGTTTGGTTTGATAATTGTAAATGTAATTGTGTATTACTTGTAAATTTTATAATAGAAATAATACGTACAAAAATACAGTAGAAAAGAATGAATCAATCAAGTGTTAAGTATTATTATTGTTTCATTGTTTAATCTATTTTGTTTCACTTTTGATTTTGTATTTTTATATTTTTGAAGTACTGCGTGTACTTTTTGAGAAAAAAATATTTTTTCCTCTTTTGAGTTCCAAAATCAAAAAAGAATCACAAATATTATTCATCATTCAAAACCCATAATAATAGAACAGATACAAGTAACACCCCAAGGTCAAAAAAAAGAGAAGGAAGAAAAAACTATATAAATCATCAAGATTATCCTTAAACATTCCAAATTTCCAATACAGAATTTTATTTGCTTCTTCTTCTTTTTTGGTTCTCTTTTTTTCTTTCTTTTTTATTTAATTTAAATCATTAATTTAATTACTTGGAATTTCATTTCTTTTAGTAGAAAATCTTAAACGAAACCCACACGAAAAAAAAAAAAAAAAACCAAAATAATTTCTCAAATCCTATATAATTATTCACTCCTTTATCCAGCTTCAAACTTATATATCATTTGGGTCAAATTAAAAATACCACCTCCACCTCCACTACCACCATCAACATCATCATCAGTAACTAACATTCCAACTTATTTACTTCATTTAATTTCATTTCGTTTCGTTTCATTCCATTCTTTTCTATTATCCAACAAGTTTTTTTTTCTTTATTTTTTCTATTAGCCAACTATACTGTAATATGATGAATATAGATCAACATCACCAACAGTTACAACAACAACAGCAAGCGCAGGCTCAAGCGCAAGCTCAACAACAACAAGCTCAACAACAGCAGGCTCAGCAACAGCATCAACAACAACAAGCACAAGTACAAGCTCAAGTACAAGCACAAGCCCAGGCTCAAGCAGTAGCTGCTGCCGTGGCTGCTTCATCACAACGTCAAGTTTCATTCAATGTTTCTGATCATTATCAAATATTAGAAATTGTTGGAGAAGGTGCATATGGGATCGTTTGTTCTGCCATTCATAAACCTTCGAATCAAAAAGTTGCCATTAAGAAAATCGAACCATTTGAAAGAAGTATGTTGTGTTTGCGTACTTTGAGAGAATTAAAATTATTGAAACATTTCAATCATGAAAATATCATTAGTATTTTGGCTATTCAAAGACCATTAAATTTCGAATCTTTCAATGAAATTTATCTTATTCAAGAATTAATGGAAACTGATTTGCATCGAGTTATACGTACTCAGAATTTAACTGATGATCACATTCAATACTTTATTTATCAGACTTTAAGAGCTTTGAAAGCTATGCATCTGGCAAATGTCTTACATAGAGATTTGAAACCATCAAATTTATTATTGAACTCCAATTGTGATTTGAAAATTTGTGATTTTGGTTTAGCTAGATCCATTGCTTCTCAAGAAGATAATTATGGATTTATGACTGAATACGTTGCTACCAGATGGTACAGAGCTCCTGAGATCATGTTGACATTCCAAGAATATACTACTGCCATTGATGTTTGGTCAGTGGGTTGTATATTGGCAGAAATGTTGAGTGGTAGACCATTATTCCCTGGTAGAGATTATCATAATCAATTGTGGTTAATTATGGAAGTTTTGGGAACACCGAACATGGAGGATTATTATAACATCAAGAGTAAACGAGCAAGAGAATATATTAGATCTTTACCATTTTGTAAGAAGATCCCATTCAATGAGTTGTTTAGTAGTAAACCAGATATTAATCCTTTGGCATTGGATTTATTGGAAAGATTATTGATTTTCAACCCGGCTAAAAGAATCACTGTTGAAGATGCGTTGAAACATCCTTATTTGCAATTGTATCATGATCCTAATGATGAACCGATTAGTAATAAGATTCCTGAAGATTTTTTTGATTTTGATAAGAAAAAAGATCAGTTGACTATTGAAGATTTGAAGAAAATGTTGTACGAAGAGATTATGAAACCATTATAGAGGAATTACTAAATGAATGTAATTATTTATTTGGATGTATGTGTGTTATAATGTTTTTTTTTTTATGTTCTATATTACTGGTATTGTATATCGTATATCGTATAGAATACACAATGATTTTTTTTTTTTTAGTAACAACTAATTTTGCAGTAACATTTATTTATTTATTCTATTTTGGGATTCTTGATATTGTGACACGTGATACAAGAAACGTTTGATAGAAAAAAGAAAATTTTTAGTGAAATTTTTCGAAAGGAGAATAATTTTTGATCGCCAAGGAAGAAATGAGGCGGTGTCAGTTTACAAAAGAACACTTTATCCCATATGTGTATTGTAATACAATAAAATAAAAATATAAAAACAAATAATACAAAAAAATCATTAAAATCAAACATCACAACAACAACAACAACAACTAACTAGTCAAGTCTATAGATCTTCTTCTTCATCTACTTCTTTCTACCGAATAAACCCTTCTTCTTCTTTTTATTCTGTACTTTACCTTGATCAGCTTGTAAACTACTGGCACTATAATTACCAGCTTGATAAACAGGTTGTTCATCAAAGTTAATCACCGGTCTCGAGTATGAATTACCATTACCGTATCCGTTACTGTTGTTACCCATATTGTTACCATTCTGATTTTGAGCACTTAAATTGTAGTATGGGAAATCTTCATGGAAACCCCAACCTAAACGATTACTTTCTAATTGATCACGATAAGTCAAATCACCAGTGATAGCGTATTCAAACCCTCTGATGGTATCCATAGGACGTTCGTTTCTATTTCTAGTAGGATTAGACATGTCTGTTTGTGCAATAGGTTGACCAAAAATATCCTTTAAATCATGAGAATCTTGCGATAAATAAGAAGGTCTTCTAGCGTCATGATCTCCATTTGCAGCACCGTTATGTGCAGCTTGTTCGAAAGGTTGAGCTTCTTGGACGGCAGATAAGATAGGATCATGGACATTAGCAGAGTGCATCTTATAGTGTTGTTCATCCTTGGAAGATATTTTGATTTGGATATCATCCACTTTTTGTGGGGTTTTGTTCGAGGATTTTGATCTAAAAATAGCCATACTGTGTGTGTTTGTGTTTTATATGTGGTGAAGTGAGGTGTTGTGTAAAGTAGTAGTGGTTGTTGTTAATAGTTAACGAAAGTAAAGTTGGTAAATATAAATATAAGTTGGTTGTTAAATAAATAAATAAAGAAAACAAAACCAAATAAATTTAAAGTGGTGTGGTGAAGTAAAAATATTTTAGTTTTAGAAAAAAAAAAAAAACGGGAGACAAGAAATTTGTTGCTGTTTTTATATAATAGGACAACGTAATATAAAGATTTTGTGTTAGATCAATTTTTTCTAAATTAGAAAAAAGAGAAAAATTTTTTGCTTGTGCATTTTGTTTTATTTCCCTCAAAATTGTAACTTCTACTATCTCCCCCTCTACCTTTGTTTTAATTTAGTATTTAACACCTAACACTTAAAACACTTACATTTACACTTACCCTTACAGTATAATAATTTTTTTGTATGTTCATGTAACAGGTGGTAACTATTATGTATGTATTTTTAGAACTTTCCTACTTGTGCTTATCCATATCCGCTTTTCGATACTACCAGATTTAGCAAAACTTTATTTCTTTGTTACTTGAAGTTTCCTATTTACTTCCGGTTATGAACGCCATTAAAAATCTCAACTATTTGATAACTATTTGATAACTACGTGTATATGTATGACTCAACAAGTATTTATTTTGGTTGTTTCATTTGCTTGTTATTTTCCTGTTGCGTTGTTCTGTCTCAGGTACAAAACTGAAAAATTCCTTTCTTTGTACATTGTTCTTTGTCCTTATTTTATTTTTTTTTTTCCACCCTTTTTTTTTTCTCGAAGTACAACTTGATCTGCCTTCCTTTGCCCCCTCTCTCCCTCGCTCTCTCCCTCGCTCGCTCTCTTATCTGCACCAGCCATTTTTTTTGCATTGTTTTATGTTTATGTTTTGGCAATTCACATCAACTACTTGCTGGGTTTGCTGTTGTTGGGATATAAAGACAAAGAGTGTATGATTGTGTTGTCTTGTATTTGCATTATCTCCGTCTTGTGATACTACTGCATATTGTAGAAGAAGGCTGTGAATCTATGTAATTCCCCCATATAACAAAGAAGAATAGAGAAAGAGACAAAAGGACGAGGCTATACATCCATAGCCTCGATTTATTCCCATACTTCTAGACAACAAGTCTAGATACTATCTCTCAGATATTACATCATTGTGCAAAAAAAAATTCTTACCATTCTATCAAACTTTTGGCGTAGATTTGCTTGATCTCTCGGAACTAAGAAATGTAAGAACGTACCGCAAACAAACTGAACAGACAGGAAAAGAAAAAAAATACAATCAACGCCAAAAAAAAAAAAAAAACCAAAAGGAAAACACAAGAAATATCTATGGCTGTTTCAGAGACAACTAATACACAAGATATAATGACAGATACGCCAGTTGAGAAATCAATCGATCAAGACACATCAACCAATTCCAATCCAATCCAATTTATTTCATTAATCTCAAGAACAGATCATCCATTGTATATCCAAGCATTCAACATCGATGATAATAATTTAACCACCCCTAACAATTCCAACACCAATGCCAATGCCAATTCTAATCCGAATGCTAATAAATTTCTTAAATTTAATTTCCTAAGTCATATAGCATTAGATATATTTGCTAGTCCATCCTCATTAAGTTTACGTGAACAACAACAACAATTACAAAGTAAGGGTAATAGTGATCGTGATATTAATACAATTCTTTTATTTATCCAAGATCAAGTTATGGTTTATGGATACGAAACCAATAATGGATTGAAGATTATTGTTGGTTTAGATCAGAATTATCAAATTAATCAAAAATCGTTGGATAAGTTGTTTTCTGATGTTCATAAATGTTACCTACGTACCATATTCAATCCTTTGAATGCTATAACTAGAGGTGATACTACTACTACTACTGGTGGTGGTGAGGATAATGAAAGTGAGATATTATTACAATCAAGTACATTTGATAAAAATATTAAAAATTTAGTCAATTCTTATGTATAGTCAATTGTTATATATATATATTCCCCCTACTTAAGTACAACATTAGCACCACGTAATTGTAGATATTCTTGATCTACACCAGGAGGTAAATTTTTAATAACTTCTTGGTATATTTCTGAATTATAATAACGAAGTTGATTTGAAGGAGATTTATAATTACTTGGTAATCCAGTAACATCACAGTAATTTTTCCTCGGTAATAAACTAGGGGGTGATGTGATTGAAGTATATGTAGGTGTATCAAATTTCAAATTCGTTTTTGATTGAATATATTTAATTTCATCACTGATTAATTGTCGACTTGGTTTATATCTTCGATTGGGAGTGGTTTTCCTATTGGGGTTTTGTTTGAATGAATGGGGTTTGGTGGATATTTCCAGTAATTCATGTAATCTTTCCATCAGGGTGGAGTTGACTGGTGTTCCCGTCATAGAACGAGCCGGTGTATTAGACATAGCGGTTGTTGGTATTGTTGTTGCCGTAGATGATGTTATATAATAATTGATTGTCAATTATTTTTTTTTTCTTTCTGTCTTTCTCTTTCATGCCGTTTGAATACAAACACCAAACATCATTCTTTTTTTTTTCTTGTCCTCATTATTTTCCCCAAACTTTGATAACAAGTTTTTCTTCTTTTAAACTTCAAAACAAATACGTATAACTACTGCTATGGGGTTGGGACTTTATGCTATAGTAGCAGGTACTTTAATTTCAGGTGCAACTAATTCATTACTTACAAAATATCAAGATAATCAATGTGTAGAAAACTGTCATGATCCTAATCCTGCCAATCATAAAACATTCAATCAACCAGGAATTCAAACCATGCAAATGTTCCTTGGTGAATTAGGAATGTATTTGGTGTATTTGGTGTATAAATGGTATAATCAACGAGAACAATACATTAGATTAAATCAAGATCAACTGCAGGAAGGAGAAGAGGTTCAAGAGACGTCTATTTTTCAAAGTTTTAAATTGGCCATACCGGCAATTTGTGATTTAAGTTGTACTACATTATTAAACATTGGATTAATTTATACTCCTGTTTCAATTTACCAAATGTCTAGAGGTTCAGTAGTGTTATTTGTGGCGGTATTATCAGTTATATTCCTTAAGAGGAAAATCACTAAATTAGAATGGATTTCTTTGTTTTTGGTTACTTTAGGTATTGGAATTGTTGGATTAAGTGGATC
>JAKTVF010000039.1:0-67950 GCA_030557055.1 Candida tetrigidarum
TTAACTATGTGTATTCGCTTATCTATGACTTCATAAAAAAAGAGGAAAAAAAGGCGGAATTTTTCGGGGGATCGAGGGGGTCTTTTTTTTCCATCATGGTACTACTTTTTTTTTTCCTCCCTTTCTCGCTGTTTTCTTCCCAACAAAACAACAGAAAAAGTTCCCAAATAACAAGTTTTATTACTAGTTTAATAGAGGGAATTCCAACAACAACACAGCACAACACACACACACATTTTCTTTTTTGATTATTTCAAAAACAAGACTACTTTAGATTAGGTTCATAAGGTAATATTTTTAACAGGTTCCCACTTTTTAATTAAAGGATTATCTGTTAATACAAATCACTCTTGGTTTCAGAAAGAAAATCCTTCGTCGTCCAATTTTTTTTTTAATTTCAGTGGCAAAGTCTCCTCTGATTGGTCAGAAATTCAACACGGTGGCAATTGAAGAAAAAATTTTTACATAGATTTTTTCTGTTGGTCATTCAAACATAACTTTTTTTTCTCGCCAATTCACACTACTTTTTTCCACTGGTTAAAAAGGCACGACTTTTTTTTAGTTCTTTTTACACTACTTTTTTAATTTCATTTTTTACCCGCACACACACACACCTCATCCCCCACCCTATCCCCCACACTCACACTTCACATACACACACATATTTACATTATACAATATGGCTTTATGTTCACAAGCACTTGCTGCTAGCACTACCAAACGTGGTTGCCAATCATTGAGTAATATTTATTCCACTCCAAACAAGAGAATTTGCTTGAATGGTAAAGGTAAAGTTCCAGCTATCGGTGGTATTGGTTTCAAAGACTTTTACTACTCATCATCAACTGAAGACGATGACTCTGAAGAAGAGGACCATCCTTCCTTTGAATCCATTCA
Organism: Candida tetrigidarum; assembly: GCA_030557055.1. Taxonomy (NCBI): domain Eukaryota; kingdom Fungi; phylum Ascomycota; class Pichiomycetes; order Serinales; family Debaryomycetaceae; genus Candida; species Candida tetrigidarum. Next base: position 898 of record JAKTVF010000039.1, read on the forward strand.
AATGAGAAAAAAACTCATTCCACGTAGATCAAGTGTTGCTCTTGCAATCACTGGATCTGAAACTGAAATTGAAAACTTTGACTGCCAGCAAATCAGTCAAGATGAAGGTGCTGACCAAAACAACAACAACAACACTGTTCCTATTGCTGACACCAAGGCTAGAACTAGATGTTTCGAATACTTGATTGGTGCCATTGATGAAGCTTGGGCTAGATACTGTGACGCTGCTGCTTCAGTTGAAGACGATGTCTATGGTTATAGTACCAACTCGAAAAATATCGCTGTCTCAGATGACGAAGATGACGATGCAAGTGTTGATGATGACACTTTTGACAACAGTACTGATATTACTGACTATTCCGACTTTCCAAGTCATCATCACCTTGCCACTCCATGCAAACCACCACCATCCATGCTTGGACAACAACAACAACAACAACAACAACAAAACCAATCTTCTAATCAATTGCAAGACTTGAAGGTTCGCTTGACCAAAGCTAAATATTACTTGCAAGAATTGGTTGATTCCAACGATTATAGAGAAATTGAATTATTTTGGAAACGTTGGGATATGATTAAATATTCTACTATTGAATTGGTAGAAGATGATGACGACGATGAGATCATCGAATCTACTATTGAAGAATTAGAAAACGGACGCTTATTCTTGTAAAAGAATTTATTTTATGTATACGAAATGGTTGCTTTTTTATTGATAATATTATTTATTATCTTAGTTGGTTATTATTATTATTATTATGGGTTTAATTTTTTTTTTTGATTATTATTATTTCAGTTGAATTTCAGGGATTATGTATTTGTATAAAGTAATTTTTTTGTACCAGTTTTTTTTTTTTAGGTTAGAAATAGTTTGAGTTTTATTATCTAAAAAGAAACACAGCTTATTGATTATAGAACAAAAATGTTTTGTCTTTTCTTGTTTTGCAACTCGCGCAACCAAGTGATATCAATTTTGATATTCAAACTGTTGATAATCTTACCTGGGTAAGAACAATTATTTGAAATGTTGAATGAATGGATATATTTCATGGAATTCCCCAAATATATTAACCCAACTATACTACTCCCATGATGATGTATACATATTTTTCTAGGAAATAAATATTGTCTTTTTTATAAATTCCTTTAAAATGGGTTTCTCTAGGTTATTGGTTTTTATTTTTTTTTGATTGAATATGTTATGCATGAATTAGTTGCAAAAGTATTAAAAGAGTTGTAAAAAATTGCGATTATTTTTATGATTATTATTTTTTTTTTTGGTCTGAGGAATAATATTTTTATTTTGTTTAAATTATCATAATCATGAAAATACCTAGTATAATCTTGATAATTATATCTTTTAGTGTTCTTTGTAATTGTACAAAGCGTATGTATTGACTATTGGTAGAGCAGGAGATCCTTGTCTTGTACTAACAACTATTAGACGTTTCGGAGAATGATTTAGTTGGTGTGGATAATGTTATCCAGAAATCTAATATCAAGAAGGAGGTGGTAGAGACAACTCCAGGGAAGCAAGATTTCATTGACATTCCCGAAATGGTACCATTATCAACCAAACCACAAACCAAACCACCATCAATGGAAATTGAAATGGATATTCCTTCACATTGTCGACAAAATGAATTTCAAATACGTAGTCAAGAAGATTTACAAGAATTATCCAACTGTGGAATCTTAATTGGAAATGTATTTATCCAAGATTTCGATCATCCGATAATAACATTTACTCATTTGACAAAAATCTTGGGGAATTTAACCATTTGGAAATCACCTGAAGTTGTACGAATTGATGCTCCATTAATGGAATTAATCAGTGGTACTTTTGCCATGTATGAATTGACATCCTTGGCATTAATATCCTATCCGGCGTTAAAATGGGTGAATGTATTGGATTGGAAAATCTTGCCGATTTTAAGTAATGTTCATTTTAATAATGAAATTCAAGGTTTAGATAGTATAACTATTTCCGATACTTCATTGACTGGATTTGCCGGATTTTTATCTCAATCAATTGAAAATTTAGATATTAATAATAATCGATTTTTAGATAATATTGAAAGCAATGTGGAGATTATTCGGGGGAATTTACATATTGGTGCTAATGCCAATGATGCCAAGGTTACGTTTCCTAAATTGAAACAAATTAATAGTTTGAGTATAAGCAATGTTGAACGATTAAATTTAGATGAATTGGAATCCGTTGAAGAATCTTTGGATTTGGCAAATAATCGATTCCAACTGATTAAATTCCCCAAATTGAGTTTTGTTGGTGGTACCTTGAGTTTATCCGGTAATGATATGGTTAATGATTTGGAATTCCCGAGTTTGAATGAATTGGGAGGTGGATTGGTTATAACTAATAATACCATGATGGATCGAGTGAATTTCTTTCCTAAATTGAGAATTATCGGGGGTGCTTTGGAGATGATTGGAGCAATTAAAGAAATTTCCTTGAAAAATTTGAAACTTTGTAAAGGAAGTGCTAGTGTTAAATCAACGTCACCAATATTTGATTGTGGGAAATGGTCAAGAAGTGAAATTATTTTGGTTGTTAGAGGCGGGAAAATTGAATGTACTGATGCTAATAATGAAAAAATTACTTCAAGAACTAAAGATGATGGTGGTGAAATTATTACCAATACAACTCTTGAAGTTGAATATCAAGAAAAGAAATCTAATTTTGCAATTTTAACTACAGATGTATCGTTATTCCAATATGTTGCTATTTTAATTATTCTGATTCTCAGTTTAATTAGTTATTGAATAAATACCAAAATATATATATATAAAAAAAAATCACATTTGTTACGTTTATTAATTAAGTATCATGAATTATTGCTTATATAAATCCTCTTGTTCTATGAAATCCAAAACTTTAGGTAAAACTTCAGATTTCCAAATTTCATCTTGATCTTTAATACATTTTCTAATTGCCGAAGAACTAATTGTTGATATTCTACTATTATTGCCAATATTTTCCAATAAATAGATATTATCCGACCAATGAGATGGAATTTCTTCATGACTTCCCCGTTTTATATCATCGACATATCGCGATTGTTGATCATACGTAAAAGTTTCATCTGTTCTTGTCAAACAAAACAAATCAGTATTTTTCATAAACTGTTCTAAACTATTAGATAACTTATCCGGTAAATAATACTTGGGGTTGAAAATTCTAACCAACGTATCAAAACCAACCAAAAATGTCAATTTTATCTCTGGGTTGTGATTGATTTCAGTCTCATTGATGTAATTAAGCACAGATAAAGATTTATCAACGAATTTAGCATGACTAGTCAACCCAATTGATATATTCACGGGGTAATTCTTAGCTAAATCTTGGGCCATAAGATACATCAATTCTAGTCTTGTTTCAAATGGTTCTGGTTTCGGATGTATTTTATCAGCATTTTTAACCGATAATAATAACAACACCACTTTATCTTTCAATGGGATGTTGTCGTAATTTTTCGTCAAACTTTCTTCAATTAAAGCATAATGACCCAAATGAGGGGGGTTGAATGATGAATCTAAAACACAAACTCGTTGGGTGTTTGGAGTTATAAATGAGGATGATGTATTATAGATGATTTTAAAATCTGATTTGGAAGTCAAGAATTCTTGCAATGGTTTAAGGAATCGAGGTGTGGACATTATGAATATTTGGTGTTGTAAAAAAAAAGAAGAAGGAATGGGGGAAGTAAAAGGAAAAAAAACCTGATGATATATTTTGAGATTAAAATGATGAGTGGAGTGGGCTGCAACATTTATAAAAAAAAATTAGAAAAGAACAGGAGAATCGTTGGGAGTATTGAGATTGTGAGATTGTGTGGTCGCGGACAAAATTTCTAGCCCCTGATTTTTTCTTTGTCTCATCATTGATTCAGCAACAATCATGACCACTGGCAGCAAAAACATCCCATTGTACGAAAAACACCCAACTACGATACACATGGATACATATACACAAATGTCACGTTTTTTTATTGTTTAATTAACGGGAAAATGTACTTATAAACTCTATTCACAATTCATCTTTTTCAACAGTCTCTTCCTCTTCATCAACTTCTTCTTCTTTACCGTCTTTAGATTCTTCTTTGTCAACTCCAGCAATATCAACCAATTCAACATAAAATTGCAATACGGAGTTTGGTGGAATTGGACCAATTCCTCTTTCACCATAAGCAGCAGATGGTTGACAAGTTAATGTTCTCTTTTGACCAATACACATATCTAATAAACCTTCGTCCCAACATTTGATAACTTGACCACCACCAACATTGAAAGGTAATGGAGTGCCTCTGGAAAATGAACTATCGAATTGAGTACCATCTTCGAATGTACCTTTATAATGAACACTAATGTAATCACCTTTCTTGGTTTTACGACTACACTCGATATTATTGAGGTTTTCTAATATTAGTTAGTAAATAATTGTCTTGATGTTGTCATAAGGGGGTAAAGTGGGAGGGAAGTTACATACCAATTTTGATTTCATCGACACCAGCATCTGCTGAGACAGATGATATTAATTGTGATAACAAAATAGTACCAATTGAGAGGACAGGAATCTTCATTATTATTATCAATTGAGTTTAATGGAGGAGAGTTGAGTTGCTGTTGCAAAGTTGAGATCAAAGTTGAGATCAATTATGGAAATTTTTTTTTTTTTTTTGTTTCTTGAATTATGTTGATTTGCTGTCGTTGTTGAAAATGTCTGCGAAAAAAAAAAAAAATGTCAAGTGAAATTCGGCTGTGTGAGAGAGAGATATCTCTTGAAATCGGATAGTAAAGTAATAATAATAAACAAACATTCATTTCGTATATAGTATACTAACACATAATGTAAACAAACAAAACATAAAATAAAATCAATCTACTGACGAGACAACTTAAACTCTTTTGTTGTTACCATGAATCAGCTCAGCTGACCCGTGTTTGTCAGTGTTTTCAACATGTTCAAAGCTTTCACCTTTCTCTAAGTCATTGCTGGAGACCATTTCAATTTGACTATCATCATCGTCAACTTCATGGATCTCATTATGAGTTGCTCTGTGGAGTGCACTTCTATCAGCAACTTTACCACCTTTCAAACCAACAGCATACCATGGTAATTTAAACACATCTTCAATAGATTCCAAAGTCTTACCTTTAACTTCAGGAACACAGAAGATAGCCCAAATCAAGGCAACCAAATTCACACCAAACATAAAGTAAAACGTACCATAATTATGCATAGTGATCAACATGTGAGGAATAGCTTTGGAGTTACCAAATTGATTAGCAAAATGAACCACCATGACAATGGATTGGGTAAGAGATCTATATCTCAATGGGAAGATTTCAGCACCAACAATGTATTGGAAACTGTTCATACCAACAGTCCAACCAACGGAAGCAAGGAATAATGCTGCAATTCCAGCTTGAGCAGCATGATATTCCGGATGAGTATATTCATGACCAGCATTTTCAACAGGGACAATATTCACAAAAATGGCAAAGTACAAGACACATATAGCTTGAAGGGAGATACCAATACATAAACATCTTTTCCTACCAATGGTATCAATCAAGAAGAAACTGGTAAAGTAACTGGAGACAAATTTAACACACCCTAAAAGCAACGTGTTTCTCATATTTTCTAAACCATGAGTACCAGAAACCAATTGGAATAATCTAGGAGCATAAATAGTTATCAGCAGCGCACCACTCCATTGACCCAAGAAATGTGCCATACAAGAAATAAACACCAAACGATAAAGCAATGACGAGTTACAGACCAAATCTTTAATCTTAACAAAGAAGGAATAACCAGCAACGGATTTCTTTTCATCAACAACTTGTTCTCTGATATCTTCTATTTCACCTTCGATATAAGGATCATCAGCATTCAAATGTCTCAATTTACACAAGTTCTGAATAGCTTTCTCATCTTTACCAACTTTCAATAACCATCTTGGACTTTCAATGACCCAAAGAGTTCCAATTGCCACCAAACCATTATACATAACTTTAACCGAAAGTGGGATCTGCCATTGTTTATTTGATGAACCATCCATATATTTAGCAGTACAATAATTAGCAGCATAGGAAATCATGACTGCAAAATAAACAGCACCACTGAAAATACCAACAATAAAACCTCTGATATTAGGTGGAGCAATTTCTGCCAAATAAATAGGACCAATAGCAACAGTTTGACCAACACCTAAACCTTCAATGAATCGACCAGCATATAATTGACCAATACTTTTAGAAGTGATTTGAATAATAGCACCCACGATTTGAATAACACAAACAAGTCTTAAAGCGTTAACTCTACCCAATTTATCAACGGAATACATGGAAATAAGAGCACCACCAACAGAACCCAATTGAACCATTGAAGCAATCAAACTTTCTAAATCAGCAAGTTCTTTTTCTGTTTTATTTGGATCAGCAAATCCAAAATATGGACTGTTTAAAAATGAATCTTGATATAATAAACCAGAAACACTACCTTCATCTAAACCACGAGATGCACCCAAGATACCGAATATAAAAGAACAGTAATATAATGTCCAGTTATAGATTTGTTTGGGGGAATTTGCATCTTTGAATTGCCATTTGTACTTGCGTTTGGCTGGTTTCTCTTCCTCTGCTAATGGAGATGAAACCGAAGAATTACTTGCAGGTAAAGCTTGATTTGGTTTAGACATTTTGTTGTTGATAGACAATAGAATAGAACAAGAAGGAGAAAAAGGGATGAAACTGAAGATTGGGCAGAACAAGGAGGGATAATTTGGTATCTATTTATAATGTTGATTTCTGTTATAAGATTGCAAAAAAAATAAAACAATTTCTCCTCACTGGGTTCAAATGAATTACAGTAACAACCCATCATTATCCCTATCCCACTGTCCCACTTTCCCACCCGATGTATAAGTTTGAAAATCATACAATATTTGAGATTTCTAATAATTAAAGCGCATGTTACTCATACACTGGCTGCTAAAATAAAATCACAAGTGGGGAAACAGGCAAAAAAAAAAATTTTATAAATAATTTAGTGAATTTTTTTTTTTCTTGGCTGCAGAAATTTATTTATCCATTGCCTCGCCTTCGCCTTGTATTACTTGTTCTTAGTATTATTCTAATTTTGTGTTTCCACGGCGTAAGAGTCTTTCCGAAACAGAAGGTGGGGGACGGAAGATTCTCTAATTTCTTGAATAAACCATACAAACTATTCCAATATCAACTCAGGTAAAATAGGTTCAAATATCTAACTACTGTAGAAACCAACCGACCATTTCAGGGCAGATAAGAATGTACGTATGGATAAGTTACGAAGAAATCATTCTCTTTCTAAGCGCCCACTGTACGATTTTCGAAATTATTATATTTTCTAATTTCAATTTCAATTTTGTTTTATTTTTTTATGTATCATAATACCTTATGCTATTGTTCCCCAGGCTCATTCCCCCCACACCATCTTTACAGGGAAACATGTTGAAACAATACAAATAGGTTAATCCCACTTGCATTAATTCAATTAACCTTTTCAACCCGGGATGCTAAGAAAAAAACAAAAGTCAACTATTTTCCCAAAAAAATGAAATTGGTTTGCTATCATGGAGGGGGGAGTTGTTGTTGTTGGTGTGGTTGTTCATCCATACTTGCTTGGCTAATTTGTGTCAAATTATTCCGCGTGTCAAGAGAAAAACAAACAAGCATATAAAAATTGACATTCAAACAAGTGTTCTATTATTTTTTCTTTCTCTACAATTATTACGTTACAACTTCTTGATCTTGGTTTATTTTCTTACAATCAGATAATGATCTCAGCCGTATATATATATTGAAGTATAAAAGAGGCTTATAAAAAAAGACCATCAAAAATGATAACCATTTACAAACTACACAGGAGTAAATGAGAACAATAGACTATAGTTTTCCACCTTCACGTTTAATCCTATTTAATTTCCCCTCTTCTTCTTTTATACATAATTTTTAACTCATTATACAGATAAATACAAAACATGGAAAGGATTTATTTATTTCTCTCACCGGGTTAAAAATTTGACAATAACCTCCTAATAATAAATGCGTCATTTCCTATTTTTTTTGACAATTATTATTTACCCACTTTCCTTGTTTGTTGATGGTTTTCATATTTCGGGTCCGAATTCTGGATCTTAAATCATACATCCCCTCCTACTCCTCTTCCCCTCCTCCCCTCATCGTCCCAACAAAAAGGCTAATTTATCGCTTCCGATATAAGGCAGTTGACGTTTGGCTGTGTCAAGAAATTGTATTCATCAAATCAGATTGAACCAATTACAATTGGATATATCTTTTCCCCCCTCTAGCGCAAGGCGATGCTTTCAAAGGAGGTGGAGCTGGTGATAGAGGGATAAATCGGAATAAAGATAACGAGGGGAGTGATTGGATATCTGCTCACACGTGGGATAATCTTTCCCATGGTTGGGTTTTGAATATATAGATTTTGTTGATAATTTATCAAGAAAACAACATGGTAGCACCAACATCCACGGTCGTGCACATTCGGTCAAATTATTCATTTTTTTTTGTTAACAGAATAGAAAAACTAATTACAGTGAGGTTTTGAAATTTGAACTATCACCAACGAGAGAGAAAAACAAGTTACATATTAAGCGAACTACCAACAATACAAAAGGAATACTAATCGTATACAACAACAACTGATATTATCGATTGTATACCATCATCATCAACAACAATGTCAATTACAGCAAATGTATTAATAACAACTTCATTGTTAACCGTGGGTGGATACATGTTATTCACTGGTTCTGGTGAATCTTTCAACATAGGAGAATTTTTAGAATCAACCTCACCTTATTTTTGGGCATCATTAGGGATTGCATCATGTATTGGATTTTCCGTAGTTGGAGCCGCATGGGGGATATTTATAACTGGGACATCTATATTAGGAGCGGGTGTAAAAGCACCTAGAATAACCACCAAGAATTTAATTTCAATTATTTTTTGTGAAGTTGTTGCTATTTATGGATTAATCATGGCAATTGTATTTAGTTCCAAATTAACTAGTGTTCCTTCAAAAGATTTATATACTAAAGAAAATTTATATACTGGATATTCGTTATTTTGGGCTGGTTTAACCGTGGGGATTTCAAATTTGATTTGTGGCATTGCTGTGGGTATAACTGGATCTACTGCTGCTATTAGTGATGCTGCTGATTCTTCCCTTTTCGTTAAGATCTTGGTTGTTGAAATTTTCGGATCTGTTTTAGGTTTGTTTGGTTTGATTGTTGGGTTATTGATGACTGGTAAAGCAGGTGAATTTAAATAGTATAGATAGTTGGTCCTTTCCACTTCTCCTATAGCCTTTCAGTATATTTTCAAAAAGAACAAATATAAAAATTTATTACACATTATAAATAAGAAAATAACAACTTCTCTGTATACGATTTATTTATATTTATATTTTTGTTTGTTTTACTATTATTTAGGAAAATAAAGTATTTAACTGTCAACTTCCATGTATTCTGGATTCTTCTTCAAAATAACAACACCTTCCAAGGAACTACTTAAACTTATCCATTCATCAGTGTTTTCTAGTTCAGCACGTTCACCAAAATTCAACAACACCGGAGTAGATTGTGTCACCCAACCAGTAATTGTTTTTGGTTTACCAGCTTGTCCAACAACATCAACAGCTTGACCAACTCTGACATTGACTTTAATTGGTTTCAATTCTTCATCAACAGTAACCAACATACGTGGTTTGACAGCTGGGGTTAAGTAATACAATAATTGATGAGTGGTTTCTGTGTTGGAATCATTCAATATGAATGCTCTTGGATCTAATAATGCCACGGCAATAGTTAACAAGGATGCTAATGAAACTTTAGATAAAATGGTTCTTTCGGAATTATATGGAGTCAATGTCAAAGTACCTTTACCCAAATGTAATATACCTTGAGCAATTCTCACCATGAACAATGTATCTGGTGATTTGATATAATAGGAAGCCAATTGTCTCAACAATTGTGCCAATCTAGCATTGTTGGTACCAGCACCCACAAGACCCATGGAGTAAATAGAATTTTGTGCCACTTCCAAATCTGGATCGTGAGAATAACGAGATAATGTTTCAAATACTTTCATTTGTGGGTTAGATGCAGAAACCAAACCCATGGCTAATGGAACAGCTCTTCTGATTAATGAATTACCATAATGCATCAAGTGTCCAAAATGACGTAATGACATATCTTGACCAATTTCTTCACCCATGGCAATACAAGCTAAACCTAAGACAGCAATTCCTTGGTATAATTCTTCATCTTCATCAACTTCTTCATCTTCGTCATCGACTTTGTCTTCAGTCTTGGTTGCATCTGCATCTGCATCTGCATTTGTTGAAGCAGGTTTTTCTTCATCATTCCTTTCAGCATCTGCCATCTCCACATCTTCATCATTTCCTGTAGTAGCATTGGCTTCGTCTTCAGGTTTCTTATCTTTATTCTGTTCAGCTTCGGATTGTTCTAATTTCTTTTCCTCATCCAATTGATCCTTTGGTTTGGCAGTACACATTTGCAATAAAGCTTGAATTTGCAAAACGTTACCAGTACCAGCAAAGGCACAAATATTAACCAAAACTTTCAAAGTTTTACTGATTGGATGTTCAATAGCATCAATAGTTTCCAAAACATCTTCAGCTTGTTCAGTTCTTCCCATGTATAACAAACCCAAACCTAATGACATAAATTTAATGAACTTATTAGTCAATTGAGTGAAATCTCTTTCTAATAAGGTTTGTAAAATAGTAGAAGTGACATCACCATGACAAGTACCAACAAACACATGACCCAAAGCCAATGCAGCAAGACAGGAAATTTCTAATGAAATATCCAAATCAGAAACCAATGGCAATAACAAGTTCAATACTTCTTCATTGGCAGATCCGGCAAAGGCAATACCTAAACCATTGATAGCAGCAGTTTGGTAAATCTTATTTGGTTCATTGACATATTCCTGCAATAAGGCAAAGGCAGCATCAACTTCATCGTGAACATTAGCAGAAACCACACCAGTACCCAATAAAGCACCAGCTTTAACTTCTTGGTCTTCAGAATAAGTGTACTTATCTAACACTTGTAAACCTTCATTGATATTCCATTGATGGATCGACCCAAGGGAAGCTGTGGTGGAAGCCATACCTGAACCTTTAGTTCTATAAATCCACGACTTGTTATCTTCTTCAGTTTGTATTAACTTGTCATTACCAAAACCCAAGTTAAGGAAGGCATTAACAAACGCAGCAGCCAAGTTTTGTTTAGCAGAGTCAATAGAACCTGAAGTACCCAAACCAAACTTGGAATTTTCCAAATGTGATTTATAAATATCTTCTGGCACCTTTGGATCCAATAAGTTCAATTCCTTAACCAAATATTGGAAATATTCCGCCAGTTTCACATTAGAAATACATTCTTGTACTTCGGCGTTTTCTCCTGGGTATTTGAAATTGCTATTTTGTTGCGACAAGATGAAACCCAATTGTTTGTGAACCAGTTCATCGGTAGTTGATTCAAAAACTTGTTTGATTAACTCATTATCATCTAATTTGATGGCCAAAGTCAATGCTTGGGTCAATTGATTGTGTGACAAGTAGATGGCGTATGCGGTGTTCAAAAAGGAAATATCGTCAGGTGGAGCCAAGTATGGTACACAACTGGTAACATAAAGACAAACTCTAACATACGTATTTTCATCAACAAATCCTGGTAATTTATCAATCGATTCAATTTCTAATAACAAATCAACAGCATCAGCCTCAGCATTATGCTTCAAAAAGAACGGCACGATTTGTAAAGCCAATTTCACCAATTTAGAAATCAATGCTTCATCAACACCCAAGTTTTCTTGGTATGATCCACCAATTTCCAAGGCCAAGTGACGCATATATTCATGACCCCAATCAGCAATGGTTTCATCAGACGCCAACAATCTATATTTCAAAGAATCTCTATTGCCTTCATCAGAATATGTGGTTGCCAACACAGATAAAATGTCGGCTAATTTGACAACAATTTCGTCCTTTTCCAGATATTCCTTACTCCATTTATCGTATAGTTCAGTTAAGGAAGGATAATTTGGTCTTAAAAACTTCAATGGTTTTGGCACTGCAGTCATGGAAGTAGTGGAATCTTTGATGAATGTTTTTAAAGTGTCCAAGTATTTGTTGTATAATGATTTATCTTGATTTGGTTCATCCAACCTTGCCACTAATAATTCCAATTCATCTTTTAAATGTTGATCTTCTTCAGATAATTCTTCTTCCTTTTCAGCGGATTTTTTGGCAGGTGGTTGATCTTTAGCTGTTGTTGTTGTAGCCTGTGGCTGTTTCTCTTGTTCTTTGGTTTGTTCTTGTGCTGGAGCCATCTTGTCTTTAATAATATTACACTATATTTCTTTTGAAAATGGTAAAATGATAAAACTTCTATTGACAAATTGACAAGAATGAAACAATACAAAAGAATGGGATAATGGTTAATAAAGATATGTGATTAGTTGATATTATCGGTGAATAATTTTTTTTCTGTTTGCCTTTCTCTCTCTCTCTCTCAGTAACTCCCACCTACACACATACACTAACTGTTGTTGGAAGTTTTTTTCGTTGTATGAGAGAAAGAGTGGCAAATATTAGGTACTGCATATAAAATGCAACCACTTGTAAAGTGTTTGATTATAATAGGGACAACTAGCCATATCAAAAGTATTTACTGTTGAATGAGCCAGAAGGAGGTGGTTGAAAAAGGTCAATTATTATAGAGTTGAGTATTTTGTAGGTGTATCTTGTTGTTTGTCTGTGATATAGAGACGTGTTACCTATGGAAACTGTCATTACTTGATGATGTAGTGATCTCTTGAAGGATACATTCCACATGTACTTGTCCATACTTTCCATCACCAATCTATCCATAACCTCAGGACAATCAGATGTTTGTAGTTGTTAATCATTGGTAGCAATTCTTTGGTGTTCAGTTTTGTGATATTATTACATTGTACATGAATAACCTATGCGTATTTTTCTGCTTCTAGTAGGTGTAAGTACATACAGGAAGGAGAGACACGCGATGTTTATTGTTAACAACTTTTATTTCTTTCTTTCTTTTGCTTTTCTCTCTCTCTCTCTCTCCTTATTACTGTTTTGAGTTTTTAACAAACCCTGTTCTTTAACCATTTCAGTTATTTCCACTATTCACTTGGTCTCTTATCTTTATTGGGTTTATAGAATAGAAACTACAAGATTACATCTTCATAGATTAAAACACATTTTTTTAAAAAGTTCATTTTTTTAAAAGTTCATTTTTTTTTTAATCGTTTCAGGAGATCCGACGATTTACCAACAAGGAATGGATAGAATATTTTACAAAACAGATCTTCGAGATCCAACCACAAATTACCCAATTTATATATTTGATACGTCATTTCTACCATCTCCAGAAACCATCAACTATAATGAGTTCTTACCAATAATGATGGGCTATTTACCCATTAAACCATATGTATTGATTATGTTTAGTTGTGGATTAAATAAAATATCATGGATGTGGGGAGTCAAGTTCTTGAAAACATTCATATCGAGTAATGAAGAAAGAGATTTGAAAAATTTGATTAAAATATTCACCGTGCATGATAGTTGGTTTATCAAGTCCATAACTTCCATATTATACAATTTCAATTCAACAAGGAAAAACCTCCAGCAATTGGATAGATTGTTGGAAACATTTTCCATGAATGATCAATTAATGATGTTGGACGCAACAACATCAACTTCAACATCAACTAGCACCAGTAATCAATTACATACAATGGTTATTCATTGTAGAACATTAAGTGAACTAAGTCATTACATTGATTTAACCCAAGTGAAAATCTCCTTGAATGTATACCGACATGACATTCAAATTGAAGAGTTGATATTATCCATGAGATACCAACCAATATTGAACCCATTAGTTACATTAAACATCAACCTGCATCCAATTTTCCATCATCATTTATATCAAATATTCAAAATTGTCGAGTCCAATTGTACCAAAGTTGAATTGATTTTTTATAAACCCGGTAACAAACTAAAATGTGATATTTTATATCAATGCATTTTAAGAAATCAATTGATTTGGATCAACGATTGGGACTTATACTCCATTGCTACTGTGTTCAAAAGAGTACTCATGGAATTACCTTATCCATTAATCAACCTTGAATGGATTTCGTTGCCTATACAGGATAATTTGAAGTATACTCTGAATATATTCAAAAAAGTGATAACTAATTTAACCAAGAATCCAGAAACCGAGCATTATGATCAATTATTATTTCAGCTATTAGACATGCTTCATAAGATAATATTTCAGAATCATAATGAAGTCACGAAACACAATTCAGTTACAATATCCAAAAGTATGTCACATTGTTTAAGTCATGAATTGATATCGAACAACACCACCGACATTCAAATCGTAAATCGATTTTTGAAAAATTTATTAGAATATTGGGGTGATATACGCAAGTTTTTCAAAATTTATTCCATTGATGATACGATTAATGGGAAACTCGAACAAGAATCATCATCATCCAAGAAAATCAAACTACATGATACATCATCATATGACCTATCGCATGATATAACATTAGATCAAGAAAGTGAAACCACTGAAGGTGAGGAATCAGAATCAGTGGAAACAACTAATTTATTACAAAATTTGAAACTCACAGATTATAATAATCTACATCATCAACGGACGAAATCTGAATTCTCATCTCCGAAACCAAGTCATAAGAAAACATTATCTGATGTTTCAAACGTCCAGATTCAATATCCTCCACAGAAGTATAAGTTTACAAACATACCCAAGAAAAGTGATGCTGCAACTACTAGTACAACAACAACAACGACACCACACACACCAACAAGAAAAATGTCAATACCAACTCCTAATGGAACACCATTGAAGAAACCTGTAATTAGAGGTCGTAAAGTAAGTCAGTTGGCAAAGTTATTTGAAGAAAGAAGTGAAGCTATAGGAATATTAGAATCCATGTCATAGAACCTTTAAAGTATAGATTAATATATATATATGAACGATAAACTAAGGAAAATCTGGAGATACGAAATTAAGAAAATATAATAATAAGAATAAACTAAATAAACACTATATAACTAATATACACAATATATTTTTTTGTTTTGTTTTTTTTTGTTTTGTTGTGAAAAGAACAATTATAAAAACTCGTAGATATTAGGTTCTCAAGACTTACTCACCGACTAATCTACTATCAATGTTATCCATGGATAAATCAGCATTATCAGTATAATGATGATGTTGACGACTAGCATTAGCAACAGCAGCAATAGCAGCCGCAGTAGACCCATCATTATCATTCAATTCATGGTCTTGTAATTGTTGTTGATAATGTTGATATTGAGATTCATCTAAATGTTGTTGAGCTGCAACTGCTTGAGCTTGAGCATGAGCCGCAGCAAATTGACGTTGGAATTCTTCTTGTTGTTGTTGATGAGATACTTGTTGTTGTTGTGGATGCTGTTGTTGTGGGAGTTGTTGTTGAGGATGTTGCTGTTGATGATGATGAGAAGCAGTAGGTTGATATTGATCATAATCATTAGATGATTGATCATTTCCTGCACCTTGTAAAAAGGCATTGGCATCAGCAGCAGCAGCAACGGCAGCAGCAGCTTCAACTTCGGCTTTATTGGCAACATTGACATTTCTTGAAGAAGAAGAAGAAGCAGCGGCTTGTTCTGAAATTAATCTCTTTTTAAATTGAGCAGTGGAAATTCTTGAAGGACTATTATATCCAATACGATTAGATTGTTTCTTCAATTTACGTTTATACCCTCTGATTTCATTATAAATATCTTCTCTCTTGATCAAAACATCAGGATAATCATCCTTGATTTTACTTTCAATATGAGATGGTTTAGTACCAAGTTTATATAATTCCAAAATCAAAACATTCAATTCATCAGAACGTTTGCGTAACATTGGATGATTACTCAATGGATCCAATTGGGGATGATTATGTTCATTACAAGTAGTTCTTAAAGTCCAAACACTATTGGTTTTTCTGTATGAAGCAGTCATGGCAAAAGGACATTTCAATTTCTTGGTCTTGGTATCTGGATCTAACATATACCCATCACCAACATCAATTTGTTTAGTTGGATCAACTTTTTTGTTTTTCTTATGACGATAACGTCCACCCAATTCACAAGTATAGTAGATTGCTTTTTTATTAGAATGGGCAATAACAACACCAAACCCATTATCACGAGCAAATTCAGTAATGAATTCATTCAATTCATCACGACTTTGGAAAACTTGTTCTGGATAAGGACGAGTGATCAAATTGCCATCGGCAGTAATGGTGTTTTCACTAACAGGATAAATCTTCAGTTTGGAATCAATGATTGGATCAGGGATTTGGATATTATATTCAGATAAATCATCTGGTCCTGGTCCACCAGTCAACTCATGAGGATATTGTGGTTGTTGGTGTTGCTGGTGTTGTTGATGATGAGCAAGTTGTTGTTGGTGATGTTGTTGTTGAAGTTGGACTTGTTGTTGATGAGTCAAACCAGTTAAACGTTCATGAGCTTGTTGTTGTTGTTGTTGCTGTTGTAATTGCTCAAATTGTTTTTTATATTCAGCAGCAGCTGCAGCGACAACTGAACTGGCATCAGGAAGTGATGTTGATGAATTGCTGGTGTCAGTAGCGTGGTTTCTTTTGGATCGTCTGGTGGATGAAGATGAACCTGAAGAACTAGTACCTTGTTGTTGTGGTTGTTCTTGTTGAGGTACTTGTTGAGATACTTGTTGTGCCTTTGCCCCTTGTTGTGATGGTGGTTGTTGTTGTTGTGGTTTTGACAAAGCAGCAGCATGGGCAATTCTTTCCAACTTGATTCTTACATCGGGAGATGAAGAATCCTCAACGTTTTGTAATAATTGTTCATCAATATTTTGGGAAAAGTCTTCTTCTTGATTGGACATGTTGATTGAAACTGTGTTTTGCAACCTTGAGAGAACTTGATTATGGATACACTACTCGAGAAATGGAAATTGGTTTTGGTAGAAGGGACACACACTTTCCTCTTAAAAAAAAAAGTAGGAGAGAAAATTTTTTTTTTTTTTGTTGTGTATGGGAAGGTTGGTCGTGTTCAATTGGACAAGGAGAGAAATTTTAGTGAAAATTTTAAGAATTTTTTGTTTTTTTGGTTGGGGTTTTTTTTTCTAAAAAAAAAAAAAAAAAAAAAAAAACACAAGAAAAAAAAAGAACAAAAATAAAATTAGAATACACCGATTACATAAGCAAAGTGCGTGCACATTGGGAGAAAAACTTTTATTTTAGATTTTTTTTTTCTCAATCGTTCGATCCTTACGTAATAGTGCAGTGTTTAGTATATATGGGTTTATAAGGATGCAAAAATATGAATATAGAAAACGAAAAAGCATTAAACATTAAAAAAACATTACAAAAATTATACACAACTCACTTCCTATTTAAATAGTCATCGGCCCAAGTTGGTAATATGAAAGAACTAGCATGAACTTGTTGATTATAATATTTGAACAATTTGGATTCCTTTTCACGAGAAAATGTTCTCAAAGGATGGGTCAAATCTTTGGATGTATCCATAGTTGCAATCAATAAACCCAATTGTCCTGAGGTGTAACTTGGGATATAACATTGAGCATATTTGACATTCTTAAACACAGCTGAAGCTTTGCATTTCAAATCACGCAAGTATTCCAAGTTTAACCAGATATTTTCCAGTGATTGCATAATGACAATCCCATTTTCATTCAATGCATTCAACAACAATTTGAAATAATTAACCCGGAAGAACTCTTCAGCTGGTCCATCATCTGGATCCGATGAATCAGTGATAATAACATCATATTTCTCCTTGGCATTTTTCAAAAAAGCAAACCCATCATCAATTATCAAATTTAATTTTGGATGGTTATGATATTTCGCCATTTGTGGTAAAAACTTTGTCAGTAATTTAATAACCATGTCGTCTATTTCAACCATGGTTATTTGCTTAACCGAATCGTCATTGACGTGTTTAATTAACTCACGAACGACTCCGCAATCTCCGCCACCAATCACAAGAACTTTTTGTGGGTTGGGATGGGACATGATCGGTAAATGCGTGATTAATTCCTGATAGGCAAATTCATCCTTTTCCGTACATTGGATAATTCCGTTCAATACCAAGACATTTCCAAAATTGGAACTTTTGAAAATCAAGATATCTTGAAATTGGGATTCGGCATGGTATAAGATTTGTTCAACTTGTAATCCGAAAGATTGTCCTGGGAAAGATTGTTTCAGTTTCTCATAAAACCAATACGTGGAGTCGCCTTTATGGTAGGTGATAGAATTATGTTTGAAAGTAGACAATTCAAAATGTGGGAGATTGTCTAGATCTAAGGATTGTGGTTTCTGTTGGGTGGATGGTGACATGGTGTTAAGTTTGTGTAGATATAGTTTGAAAGATGGAGATAACGATGCATATAAGACTGAATCTAGATGATGCTTATTTGTGTGGGGGGAGGTGAAGAAGGGAGGTGTTTAGGTGGGTTAAAATAGTACGAATGATAACGAGAAGACGTGAAATAAAAAATTTTTTTTTCTATCACTTTCGCTCCTAATATTTTTTTTATCTCTTTTTCAATGCGCTCAGATCCTTAATTTGGTCGTGTGATCATAGAATTAAATCTCGGAATTACAATCTCTTTTATTTTTTTTTTTGTTGCTTAATTCTGACTGCCATAATTTAAGGATGAAATTTTTTGTATCTTTTCTCAGTGAACAAGAGGTGACAAAGCGTTCATATTGTATTACAACCTGTACTGGTTTGAATTGACTGCGTCAAGTCACAAACAAGGCACATTTCTTTCTGTTGCAATAATGGTGAATTCCTTTAAGAAGTGGGCGTAATACAACAGGTACCTTAACAAACGAATAGTGTGACTCTAATGCAAGTTTCATGACGGTACTTCCGTAGGAAGTTCTGTTGCTAATCAAGAATGGGAGTTTTGGTTATCTTCAAAAATGCAGTGTGGTTACATTTTCTATTATTAACAGTTGTTTTACTTCATCTATCTATTGTTGACGATGCACCATTACATAATGCCTCAGAGAACTTGTCTACGAAAATCAGCTCACGGATTATCAACAGCCAAAACAATATTTATCCCTTTTTTTATCTATATATATTTTATTTCCCAAATCTGCAATCAATTGTTCATGTGGAGAGAATGGTGTCCGTTCAGTACCGAAATAAAGTACGATCTCGCTAATGCTATATGAAAACGAATCCTTTGTTTTTGTACGTAGAAGGTATTTGTTGGCGAATCACCGAAAGGAGGAGAGTGGGGAGAAGGATTGAAGGATATGAGGAGAGAAGGAGAGAGAAAAAAAAAATTATGTCTATTGTTTGCTGTGGTGGTGGTCAGATACTAATGTTAAAATAAAAAAAGGGAAATATGGGGTATATATAGAGGGGAGAGGGGGAGAGAGAACATAGTTTCCTATAACATCCGAACAAAGACAAACGTGGTTCTATAGCATGAAGGTTGATGTGTCCACTTCTCTCCCCCTCCCCCCTCTCTTTGTTACTCGGAGTTGTACTTGTAAAGCACAAAAGAAAAACAACAAATTTTTAGTTGTCTCCGAAAACATGGATTAATTCGTCAAGTACAAAATCTCTCTTGTTCGTCGTTTGTGAAACCCAAAAAAAACATCGGATCTGTAAGTGGGCATAAAAAACAATACAACAAATATTACAAAAACAAAATTAGAAATAACGAAACAAACAAACAAAAAAAAAAAAAAAAAATTCCCGCAAATAACACAAACGCCCCGGACATGGTAAGAAAAAAAAAAACGTTGTATTACAACCAAGGTCTAAACACAATACCCCAGGTGTATCCTCATCATTAACTGCGAACAGGTACCCCAATAACCATTATAATATAGTATAATAATAAAAGTACAACTCCGAGCAGAGTCAAATGTCGTTCAATATCGGGGTAATAGACAATAACAAAGTAGTGTGTACGGGGTTAATCAAAAAAAAAGTCTCTTGTTGTCAACTAATTTAGTTTAAAGTTGAACTTGAGATAGGAAGAAAGAGACTTTAGGTGTCGTGTACATTGGGTTAAATTGTATTGTTTTTGTAAGACGAAAAAAGAAAAAGAAATCTTATGTATTGTTCTGGTTATTTTTTTGGGCAATATGCACGTACCCACCCTTGTCAAAAATTACTCAGAGAAACAATGAATTCTTCCACCCACTCTCTCACTGTTAACCCTTCACAACCCAAAGAAAAAAAAAATAAAATTCGAAACTAGACACACACACGTACACACACACACCACTAACAGTAAGAGTAAAAATTTTTTTTCCCCTTTAATACAAAAAAAAAGGAAGATATATTAAAACCAAGACAGTTTTTCCTTTTTTTTTTTTTTCTTAAATAAAAAAATATTCTTTATTTTGTTTGCTTTTCTTTTATATTAGATTCAGATCAACGACCACTTCAACTTACTAATACTAGTTCTTATTACTCATATTGTGGCAATAACTTGAAACTGGTCACATAGTTAAAGCAAACGTAATAACAAATTTTTTTTTCCCAATTTAAGTCACGCATTAATTCCTTGCTTTCTTTTTTTTTTCCTTTTCTTCCTTGTTATTTTTTTTTAACACATTACCCTATTTATAAGTGAGAGAAAAGCACAGAAAAAATTTTTCCTTTTTTTTTTATTTCCGTACCCTCCCTTACCTTATAAAAGTACTCGACTTTCAAACAACTGTCACATTCATCATTTAATTGGAATCCCAGTTTGATTAACTTATTTTGACTATTATTTATTATTACAAACCCTTATATGATCATATAATTACACCATGTCGACAATCATTCCCAGAGAACAACACCCTTCACAACCACAGCCACAATCACCATCACAGGCCAATAGCAATTCATCTTTCAGTCTATATACCATATTGAGATTAGCTTTTGAATATTTCGTAACTTTATTAGTAACTTCTCTTAGTAGTCTTTTGCTAATTAAAGAACCAAAGGTAAATTCTATTCCAAAAGACATTAAAGCAAAAACCAACACCAAAAAAGAATCAAAACAACCACAGCCACAACAACAAAAACAACAACCAAATATATTCCCAAGTTTACAGAAAAATAATTTTGCAAGCAACTATTCTCCAGAAAAACCAGTGAATGAAGATGCGTTGAAACCAACTGCTTGTTCAACCGGTATTACCAGCCGGATTTTACCATTCACTAACGATAGCGGAGAATTGGAATGGAAGTTTACTGACATGCCAGGTAGAGAATTAGATGCATTCAAAATACAACCAGACGACCATAAAAGACTCAGCTCTTCTAGTGCTAGTAGCAATAGCAGCAACAGTGGTGGTGAGTATGTTTTGAAACAAGAATCTGTTACACCAGGTAGTATGAGTGGAGCCAGTGAATCACCAGTGTTTTCTGAAGTTGATACTCCAAGTTCCAATAATGGTCAACTGTATAAATGTCCACACTGTGACGTTGAATTCAGAGTCCGTGGTTATTTAACCAGACACATGAAGAAACATTCCACTAAAAAAGCTTACAGATGTCCATTCCACGATAGAAGTATTTACATTGACGACAACAATGTCACCCACAAATGTCACCCAAGTGGTGGGTTCTCAAGAAGAGACACGTACAAGACCCATCTTAAATCCCGTCATTTCAACTATGGAAAAGCCATCAAATCTACTGAACGTTCTAATGTTCCTGGTCAATGTGCCATGTGTGGTGAGCTGTTTAGCAGTGCTGAAATATGGTGTGAAATCCATGTTGAAGGTGGTGAATGTAAATTCTTGCCACTGGGATTCAAAGGGAAATCCAGAATTAAGAACAAATTAAGAAAACAACTTAAAAAGAATAAAACCATAGATCCTGAATTGATGCCGTTTGCTGAGAAAGTGCGTGAAGAAGTTGAACAAGAAGAAGAAGTATCCAAAACCAATCCAAACAAAAAGAGACAACCAAAATACAAAGAAGAAGGTGCTGCTGCTGTTCAAACAGCTTCTCCTGTACCAATCCCAGCATCCAGACAAACACTGCAACCATCCATGGATACTCCAGCTTCAGTATATTCTTCATCATCATCATACGAATCAATGTCTTCACATTCTCCATTCACACCACAATCTTCCAGATCTCCACTTTGCCAACCTGTTGTTGTGCAACAACCTTCATATTTTGATGAAATTTCCAATGCTCATCAAAATGGTGGATCCAACACTACCATTACCACTGCCAACACTGTGAAAGAAGATTATGATGATGAATTCTGTTTGGATATTGATCAATTGAGTAGTTCTTTGTACAATGAAATGCTCAATAACTTGATCCAACATCCAATGCCAGTACAACATCAACATCAACAACAACACCAGCAACAACATCAACAATATCAACAACAACAACAATTTCAAGCACCATTGTATTAGAAAAGAAAGTAAAAATAAAAAGTAATGAAGTTTATTTCTGACTACTAGTTTTTCTTTATATATTATACTATAATGTTGTTAAATGTTTTTTATTTTTTTTTTATTTTTTAGTTTTTTTATTTTTATTTGGTTAGTTTTCATTTGCGTTTATAATTCTGTATTAATTTATTATTTAGAGGGCTCGATTTTCAAATATATACGATATGTCTTTCAGAAACAAACAAACAAGTATATATAAACTAAGCTAAAGCAGTACCTAAACGTTTTTCATTGGTGTCGACTTTAAGATCCTCTCCATGTTTTGGATAGGTGTTATAACCATGATTAAATGGAGAATAAAAAGTAGATCTATCATAATGATTCAATGGATGATTATTCTTGATTCTTTCAGGCAAATCCGGATTAGCAATGAAATACCTTCCAAACCCAACCAATGTCTTCTCATCTCCACCGACAACATCTTTAATAGCTTTCCAATTGTTTAACTTATCATAAGTATAACTACCACCTTGTAATAAAACACCTTTCCAGATTTTCCTAACAAAGTCAATATTCTGTGGACGTACTGAACCATCTGGATTATGACGTTCATCGACAATATCAATATAAGCTAATCCTTTACCTTCATCAGCTCTTTTTTGTAAACCTTGAATAATAAAAGTATAATCTTCTTCAGCATTTGGATTAACATAAGGTAATTGGAATTGATTATATGGAGATAATCTAATTGCTAATTTCGCAGGATTGACAATAGTTGATAAATGATCAATTGTTTCAAATAAAAATCTGGATCTATTTTCAATATTCCCACCATATTTATCGGTTCTTTGATTAGTACCAGGGTGAATGAATTGTTCAATCAAATACCCTGTAGCACCATGTAATTCAATAAAATCAAATCCTGCATCATCAGCCAATTTAGCAGCATTGGTGAATTGAACATGAATAATATCTTTGATTTGTTCTGGAGTTAATTCTTGAATTGGATTACCAGCTGCAATGGCTTCTTTTTCAGCTTGTTCAGTTTCATAAATTGGACTCACTCCAGTTAATGGTAATCCATGAGATTTCAAAAGTTGTGGGTTTCCAATCCTACCTAATGCCCATAATTGAATAGCTATTTTGCCACCTACAGAATGAACAGAATCAGTGATTTCTTTCCATGCTTTGGCTTGAGTGTTATTCCAAATACCAGGTACATTTGGGTAAATACCTTGATTTAATGAAATTAAAGTGGCTTCGGTAATTAATAACCCACCTGACTTGGCACGATCTGTATAATAAGTTTTCATTAAATCAGTTGGTACATGATCTGATGTAGCACGGTTTCTGGTAGTTGCTAATTGAACGATTCTATGGTTAAGGGTAACATTACCAATTTTGAATGGTTTAAATAAGTTTGAATCTGAGTTTGACATTGTAATTGTTGTTTTAGTTGTTGTTTATTGGATAGTGATGCAACAATAGACATCAATGAAATGAACTGATTGATGGATTTTTATAGTTCAAGACCCATCATGTATCCATCTATACATTACTAATCTCATCTTGGACATCATAATTGAAATTATATTGCTATGTATTAGTTGGTCATATTTCCATTGCATCTATTGATTTCGCACAAATTTTCAGCAATCAAAATTAACACCGAATTTCGCGCGGTGTTAATACCTAATTTGGATCAAACAGCGAGTGTTAAAATCGAAATGAAATTTTCTCATTATGTCAGGGGAAGAGTCTAACTGATCGTAATTAATAATATTACTAAGTTGTTTATATTACTACAGCCTTTCATAGATAACCGTTATTTTAGTATCGAAAAAGCTCAAGATCTAGATTAGAAATTGTTATTATATGTATATTGACTTCTAAATACCAAAGATATCATCTATGGCTGAACCTTTCTTCTTTTTCTTCTTTTTCTTTGTTGTTTTGTCAGATTTACCTTCCATTTTAGACTTCTTAGATCCCATTATTTCTGGAATTGATTCATTCTTTCTCTTTTTCAGCATACTGTTTGAACCTATTTCCCTTCCTGCATCTATTCCAGATTCTTCGTTATTACCACTCCAAAGATTTCTGAAATAACCATCAACTTGTTCTTTCATTTCTATTAATCTACCACTTACAATTCTCTCTCTTTCATTATACCATTTCATAAACTCATTTAATACCATTTGATTCACATTAATATCACCTTTATCCTTCTTCGGTATATTTTTGAGTCCATTAATCGTAATTTTCTTGATTTCTCTAGCTAGTTTAACTGCGTCTTGAGATTCTTTCATCAGATAATCAATTATAAATTCATCAAATTGTTGAACTTTATACTGCATCATCTCGTACAATTGAGATCGGTCATTACTCAGGAGATCTATTTTCATATCAAAGTGGGGGTTCGTCTTGGGTTGTAGTGACTGTAATGATTGTTGTAACATATTTTGTAGTTTTTCCCATTGCTTAGAAGGTAGTTTATAATTGTTTTTAAATGAAAGAATAGTTTTAATTTCTGTATCAACTTTTAAAAACTTATCTAATTTGATTGATACAACTGGCGGTTGATCATTGTCTTCCTTTGTGTTGTTGTTACTTATTGACATTCCTTGTTCATTACTATCATCTTCGAATGGAATTTCTTCTCCCAAATCATCGCCAGTGCCATCAACATTGGTCACAATTCTATTATTCACAATCAAATTCGGTTTGGAAGCATTAACTGCTGGAATAGTCAACACCAATGAGTATATTTTTGATAATGATGCAATTAAGGCAAATCCTAAAGTTATATATTGACCCAAGGCTAAAATAGAATTATACGCCCAATAAGCATCTTTACTAATCTTAATGATCTTATTACTTAATCCCACAATCTGTTTATTCTTATACTCCACTTTCTTTGGATCCTTTTTAATTCTTTGAATATCAATTTGTAGTTTTAGAATCTTACGTAATGTACGCAACATGATATTTAAATATTTGAACCATTTTTGATGATGGTGTTGATTTTTGGATTTATGATGAAGGAGATATAACGTGTTATACTCGTTGGTTAATGACTTATACGTCGTTATATCCATGACTTACTATTCATCTATTCTTGTTGTAGTAATTGGATATCAACAGAAAACAAAGAACAAAAAAAAAAAAAAAATAGAAAAATAAATTCATCTCATCACAACAATTTTCATCAGGAACAACAAATATAGAACCACATCACAATGGCGGAAATAATAACACAAGCAAGAGCATTGTTGGATACTTCACAACCTGAAAAGGCATTAGAATTGTTACTGTCTCAAGCAGAGACATACAAAGAATCGGTTCCATATTTGACAATCTTAGGACAAGCTTATTTGGAAAACACTTTAGTTTCCGAAGCTTATCAAATATTAAGCTATGCTTGTCAAATGGATCCCGAAGCCAAAGAGGGGGAAGAAAAGTTTTTAATCTTAGGACAACTTATTGGTGGTAAAGATGGATTAGAGTCAATGAATATTGCCACTACTAAATTGCAAAATAGATTAGAATCATCAGGCGTTGACTATCCTAAAGACTCCTTCAAATCGGAATCAGAATATAAAACTGATATAATTAATAAGATCACCCTGTCTATATCTTCACAAATTGAAATCTGGATGACTGATTTATGTATGGAACCAGAAGCAGAAAGTAAATGTAATGAATTGATTGAACATTCATTACAATTAGACAACACCAATCCTGAATCGTATTCATTATTATCGTCAATTAGAATTTCTCAACAACGCAAAGAAGAAGCAATTGAAGCATTGAATAAATCATGGGAATTATTCAAACTGAAAAAGACCAAATTGGAAGAAATGACAAATCAAAATGTTGATCAAGATACGTTTGATATTAGTATGGAATATGTTGATTTAATCCAACCTTTAATTGCGTTAGCTAGATATGCTGTGGAATTGGAACAATACGACACGGCTATACAAGTAAGTTCAGGTATTCAAGATATAGATGAAAATGTCTTGGATGCTTATTATATTGAAATATTGGCCCATATTTCTAAAGCTAGACAATTGGTGAATAATCCAGATATCCCATTATCT
The DNA here is from genome assembly GCA_030557055.1 of Candida tetrigidarum. NCBI lineage: Eukaryota > Fungi > Ascomycota > Pichiomycetes > Serinales > Debaryomycetaceae > Candida > Candida tetrigidarum. The sequence goes on from JAKTVF010000039.1 coordinate 27,612, forward strand.
GAATTGAATAAACATGAAAATGAAGAAGTTAGATCAATTATGCAAGATGCTAGACATAGTTCAACTGAAATTCACAAGATTTTACAAACTGATCTTGCCCAAGAATTTGATAATGAGTTGATTGAACAAGTCAGCCAATTGATGAATGAAGTTGGTGGTCCTCTAATGAGTGAGTTGATGCCATCTAGGAAATCTAAAGATGAAGATGATGAAATTGATGACATCGAATGGGAGGACATGGAAGAGTAAATTATAATATAGACAGATATTTATATTCTTAAAAATAATAAACAACTAGTTTCACATTATCACTGGTGATTCTCTCGGGTCAGGCATTGATGATATCATTTGTATAGTAGGTACAGAGGTTTGACTAATGAGCCGCATATAGTAAACTAAAAAAAAAAATAAAAAAAAAAAATAAAAATCTAGTAAATGATCATCACTACAAATTCACATCAATTACAATTAAACGCCACAACATGTCAAGGGCAGATTATCTATCGAAATACTTAAACACACCATCCTCTACAGAAAAGTCCAAGAAGAAGAAACATAAAAAGAGAGAGCAACAGAAATCAACAATTACAATTGAAAAACCAAAAGAAATCATAGTACCCAACTTGGAACAGGATCTTGAAGATAACGCAGAAGTTGACGATGAAAATGCACCAGTTAAGGTGAAAACAAATGAGAAAGCAAATAAAGGTTTCAAGAGAATAGATACTGGTGAGGTTATTAATCCTGATCAACAGCTAGTAAAAACCACTACAAAAGCGCCTGAAGAAGAAATACCACAAGATAAAAAAGACCAACAACAACCAGCTACGATATATCGTGATTCATCTGGTCGTATTGTTGACATATCTCAACGACAAGCAGATATAGAAGCTTATAAACTAGAACAAGCACGGAAAAAACAAGTAACTGAAATCCGAACTAGTATATCTGAACAAACCAGACAAGAACATGAGAATTTTAAACCCAAATCAAAGAATTTCGAAGATCCCATGAATTCATTTACTGAGAAACACGAAATTGAAGATACGAAGATGATGAAGTATGTATATGATAAAGGAGTTAACGTCCCGAATCGATTTGATATATCTGCTGGATATTTTTGGGATGGGATAGATAGAAGTAATGGGTTTGAAGAGATGATGATTAGAAAACAAAATGAGAATAGGTTTAATAAAATTGAATCCAAGATTAATGAGACGTATGAACTTGACCTTGAAGAGTAAGGGACAGTCATAGTGTAGTTGGTCTACTGTATAGTATGTGTAACGATTATAGAGAGAAGGCGTGGGAAAAAAAATACAAAAACAAAAATAAAATTAGTTGCAAGAAATAGGCACAGTAATAGCAACAACCTACAACTTGATGGTGTACAACGGGAATCATGTCAGCCATTAGAGAAATCCCCGGATTTTATTATGATAAAGAACGGAATCGATATTTTAAGATAACAAATGGAGCCATCCCCCAATCATCCCCCTCCTCCTCCTCATCATCATTATCGAAATACCACAATAATGCTATTCAAGCAGAACAACGAAAGAAGCAGGCAAGTTCCAATAAAATCAAGAAACCATGCATTCCATCCAAAAGTATCATTAAAAACCCTAAACTAGACAAACTATCATCCCGTCTACGATCTCAATATTTCACAACCACGACTAAATTTAATAAATTTTCTTACACACCAATAGGTTTAATTAATTTCAAAACTGGATCATCTTCAAATGCTGACTTATTGCAATCTAGACTATTGTCAAGTCCACAAATCAAACCACGATATCTACCCATGTTATCACCAAGAGGTTATGTTCTTCGACAAATCCAAGATTATATATTAATTTCACGAATAGGAGGAATCACGCAAAGAATAAAATCATCAGGGTATGAATACTATCCTAGATCGTTGGTACTACAACAAACTGCAGATGGCAAAATACAAGAATTGAAACATGATTGGAAAGTAGTTCAAGGAACGAATGTGGAGGATATTGAGTTGGGACTGTTTTATGATAATTTAGGTATAGATGATTCTAAAATTGATATCTTCCATGAAGGAATGACTTGCGATGATGACGGTAAACAAGAAGTGGTTGTGATATGTTTGTATACCCATTATATTCAAGGAAATGGGAATAGTATAATTAGATTCAATACAATTAATCCTAAGAAAATAAAGGGGTCAGTTGATGTGGATTACACTTTGAAGTTTATGAATTTCTTAAGAGATAATATTAAAGGGATGTCAAAGAATGTCAAGAGTCAATTAATAAAAGCATTTGGGATTCCTTTATGTATGTTCGTCGACGAGTTACAGAATCCAAGCGTTGATGAAATCAACAAGATAATAAAAAGCAAGTCTCCCAACAATAAGAAATGGAATGATTTTCTCATACTACAAGACTTGTCCAACATTAAAGATCAGATGGTTTATAAATGTGAAACTTATGATAATACCAAAGGAATAATGATACTAAGTTGTCAAATATCTAAAACTAACAATCGGATTCACTTTTTAATATCTAATGGATCATTAATCAGTTTTAAATTCAAGGATGGCAAGTTTTCTAAATTCAAACATGCTCACATTGGATACAATTTGTCTCCTAGTTCTCAATTATGTATCCATGACACCATGAGGTTAGTTAAATCAGGGAATAAACTAACCATGGTCGATTCGCATGACAAGATAGCACGACTTGATAGTGAGTTCAACTATATGAGAAAGATATTCTTGATATCATCGCATGAATTGATACTTGTTTTACGAGATACTATAATGTATTGGAATACAACCACCAAGGAAAAGCAACTTGTTCTGAGATATCTAAATGATAATGATATCAATCAACAATTTGAAATATTTGATAATCACGTGGTCTACAATGTTGGTGATACCCTTTACATGGTCAACATCCATACCAATGAATCATTATCTGTTGATCTTCATTTTCATTTCAAGAAATGTGGATATTTGAAGAATTTCAAGTTGGTGAAGATGATCAAATTGGCAGAAATCAATACGAGACTTCATCTTGGGTTTACGTTTTTAAACTCAGATGAAATGACAACTATTTTTGAAACGTTTCTAATATAAAATTAAATATAACTAAATATAATAAAAAAATCTATATGGATAATAATTTACAATAAACAAGTAATAGTTATAGTAGTAGTAATGGTAATTATGATAATGATAAATGATGATAATGATTTATGTTGTTTAAATTGCATCAGTCGTTAATACTTTACAGTAGTTTAAAATTGAATTTGAATTTGGATGTTGCTCTGCTTATTCATCTCTGATTACATTGCAGGATTTATTTCTTCTTTTGGATGTAGTTAACATAAGAATTGTAGTTAAAGTTACCAAATTTATAATCAATGTCCAACAATAAGTTAATAGCATCTTGAGATTTGTAAATGTATTGAGCAGGTAATTTAACCAAGGCATCATTAAGTTGAGGATTAGACGAAGTACCACTGCTTGAACCACCAACAAATTCGGATTTGTTCATGTAGATCAAACGATCATTAGCTTCTTGAGAATTATAGACTTGATCATTAGTCAAGTTGTAAACACCTGGGTATCCACTAATAGCCTTGAAGTTAGAACCTCTAGTTAATGGAGGATGTAATGGGAACAAGTTTTGTAACAATTCATAACTTGCCAAAGTGAAACCAAATTGTGGAGATGATCTGAAAACTCTTGCCACGGAACCTTTGAAGAATGCACCAAAACCTTCATATCTCAAAATTGAGGCACCACAATCCAAAATACCTTTATATTTGACATCATTCTTCTTACCAGCAACTTGCAATCTGGTTTTAATGACATCAGCTGGAGTGGTGAAGAATGCAGCTGGAGCACCGGCTAAGGCACCAGCAACTAACAATTGCCAAGTGGAAAGTTTCTTGCTCTTGGCTGGATCATTAGGATCAAATCCAAACATGTATTTCTTCAAATTAGCATATGTTGGGAAATAAATAGCTGAGAATGGAACATCTCTCAATAAACAAGCACTGGCCCCTTTATACAAACCTCTCAAACCCAATTGTCTAATGATTTGACTGGCATTCAAATGCTTGTGTGGGATTTCACCTGGCTTACTCAAGGTTTTGGTGTTACCTTGCATTTGTAATCTGATTTTCACAATTTCTAAAGGATTGGTGAAGATAACTTGACAAGCACCAGCAGACAGACCAGCAATAATTTCCCATTTCATATCAATGGTACCATCTTCATTAGAACCAATACCACGAACCAAATCATTAACGGTCAATTTAATGGCTTTTTCTGGAGCAACCCCAACCAATTGGGCACCTAAACCAGAGTACAAACCTTTGAAACCTTCGGTTCTCAAAATTTTCTTGAAACAATCCAAGGAGTTAGCATACAAGGCATTGTGTTTTTGTGCTTGCATTCTGGTTTTCACCAAATCAATTGGGTAAACAGCAGTAGCACCAATACACCCGGCAATGGAACCTAAAAAGAAGGAATATAACGAATCATAAAGTGGCCACAAGGAGAAGTTATCACTAGATTCTTTGGTTGAATGACGACTTTGAGGGTGTTCAAAGATTGGGGCTAATGTGCTCAAATTGTTGTTGAAATTTGGATTGATAAATGAAATCAATTCTTTACGGGAAATTTCATCATCGGTTTCTTTGTTGATCAAGTAGAACAACAAATCAAGTTCTAATCTTGAAACTGGTTTGAAGTTGGCGGATTTCAACAATGGATCATTCAAGTGGTTGTATAAATCCATCTTGTTGATGACAATATCATCCTTGTCCTTGGTGGTTGGTGGAGTATTCACAATGACTTCGTTGATCAAATCAACTTTACTCAAAGAATCATAGACGAATAAGGCATTGGATAAAGTGAAATCCTTTTGTTTACCGAAAAACCCAGTAACATTGTTCAAGTTACCTTTCAATTTTTCAGAGATTTTATGGTTCAAGTTGGTAGTTAATAATTTGACCAATTCATCACCACTAATGGTTTTGTTCTTACCGGAAGCAACCTCAAAGTTACCAATCAATTTAGTAACTGGCAAATAGCTGATCAAGGTAACAAAATCATTAAACTCAATAGACCCGCTTGGTTCAAAGAATCTTGGGAAATAGATCCAGTTCAACTTTATGAGTTTCTGTTGGTAGCTTGGATCAATGGAGGAGTTGATTTTGTTCAAGATATCAATACAGTTGGAATAGGTGATTTTACCGTTGACACCCTTTTGTCCAGAAAGAAACTCGTACAACAATTTGTACTCACCATCTGGAGAGGTCAAAGTCTTGATGAAGTTTAACCAGTTATCTTCAGTGACAAACCCCTTTTTCTCGGTATCGGCAATCAAATATAAAAGGGAAAAGGTGGATTTTGGGATATCTGTTTTGAATGGGGATAACACATCAACGAAATCAGGTAAGGTGATGATTTTTTCTTGGTTGGCACCAACAGTTGCAAATTGGTTGAAGATTTCCTTTGCTTTTAATTCGGCACTCATGATAACGAATATTTATAAAGGTCTATAAATGGAAGCAAACTCGAAGGAATACAATAAAACAAAAAAAAGAAGTGTCAATAATTAAATGATAATTAGAAATAAGAAAAACAACAAGACAACTTCAGGGAAATTTGGAGAAATTTTATTGTTCAAAAACTAAAAGGTTGAGTAATTTATGGGTTTGCTTTGGCTCAGGTGAAAAATTTTTGTGATTCAAAATTATTTAATTTTTTTTTTTAGGTTGTGTTTTTCTGGCCTCGGTAGAACGGTAATAAATTTTTTAATTTTATTTTTATTTTTTTCGTTCTCTCAGTATCAGGGTTTGACTATGAGTCGTGATAAATGATGAGGAAGACCAAGGGATAAACGGGAAGAAGGAGACTTCTGAATTAAATAAATAAGAAGAAGGAAATGAACAAGGTAGATTTGGAAAATCTGGGGAAAAGAAAGAGTATGTAAAAATAAATAAAAAAAAACTATCTTCTGAAACTTGGGAAATTGTTGATGAATTTATTTATTTATGAATTTTTTTTTTTCTTTGTATTATTGTGTGTGTTAGTGCTTGTTGCAACAAAAGAAAATTTTTCTGTATTTATGTTTCTTTTTTTTTTTTTTCTTTCGTTTGTTGTTTGGTTGTTTGTTGTGTTATTTTATTTTAATTTGTTACTACTTCGGCGTTATAGATCAATGTCAATCAAATTGATTCCTAATTCCTATTGGACGTGAGCGATTGTTGTGTTGTGCGGTGTTGTGTAGGTGTAAGTGTAAGTATAAGCGTATAGGGTATATTGTTTACAATTCTTCCCACTGTGTAAATTACAAAGTGTAAAAATAAAATTTCACAAGGTAAAAGAAATTCAAGCGCTAACGGGGCAATTCAATTAAAAAAAAAAAACTTTCTTCTCATGCAAAAAGTCGTCCAAATGTCGTGTGAGTTTAACAACAATTTATGAGTGGATGGAAATTTTAGTGATAACGGCAATGAGGGTCAATTTGACGTATTCAAGCTCCGTTATTGTGTGATTGGTTGATATATGATCTGTTATATGTGGTAACTCTCTAGTCGCATGAAAATGGTGTGGTTTCATATAGTTAATCTTGAAAGACACGATATCGTAGTTTGGTTGCAAAGTGTGAAGTGTGGCAATATTTATTTAATATGTTTGTGCGTGACCTTGGGATATGAGCTAAATGGCAATGTTGAGCTAGTGGAGTTTGGGGCTTGGTCTCGGATATCACCCTCGTGCTTCTGACTTTGGTTTAGCTTTGATCCGAATCAAGGAGTGTGAACGAAATGAAATTAAACTTGGTTGTAAAAAGAAAAAAAAAACAATTTATATAACAAATATATTTTCTTGTTGTCTTAACCAACTTTCCTTTGTTATTATTTTTTTTTGTTATCAATGGCTTTTCAAGGGTTGATTTTGCTTATTCTTTCTTGCAACACTTCCATTGTATGGTGATGAACATTCCTATACACCCCTTGTCTGATTAGCGGGATCATAAGCTAGAGTTGTAAACGATTCCAACGAAGATCTGCTACATCCCTTGGTCCGTTACTAATTTTTTTTTATACCCATAAAGAGATGCGTCTTCTCAGACGACATTTTATCCCAAAACGGTTCAAATAAATTGTACCCGAAATGGCAGAAAAGAAAAATTTTTCCGTCCACTGATAAACTAGAATAAGAGACACGACATACATGATTTTCATGTGACTGATCCCATGTGAGTCTTCTGACAAGTTAATAACTACAGCGTTGTGTATTCATTAATACAATTATTGTTATAACGTTCAAGAGGTGAGTAGAACGACACCAAATACACAGGTCAAACAAATGAAAATAATAATAATAAAAAAACAACAACAACGGGTAGACAAATGAGGAGTATAATGTAATGTAAATGTCATAAGAGCGATATTGTTGCATTGGCGGTCGGTAAAACTAGGAATCAAAATCAATTTCCCCACCTTCTGGTTGTTTTTCTGCATATGCTACCAAACGCGACAAAACAAAAACAACTACAAAACAGAAAAAGAAATAAAAAAAAAATATATTCACGCCAAACTCCATCATTCATTATGTAACCCCCACCTTCCCCCTCCTTTACCACGGCAAAAAAAAAAATTAAACAAGAAAAAAAAAAGAAAAGAGAAGAAAACCGTTGTCATAAAGGAAAGTAAAAAAACGTGAGAAGTATTATTGATGAAGGGCACGCGGTATTCGGTGGAGAGAAATAAACTCTTTCGGGGATTAGGACCTACCCTATGATGTCAACCACGACACAAATCAATAGTATTGTTACACCTAGGTGATATTTACTGGGGTAATACATCGGCGTTATAGTTAAGTACTGTGGTTCGCTGGAAAAGTCACTTGTGAAATTGTTACCTTACATCGTGATTCCTGTATATAAGAGAGGTCATATATAGAACAGGAAATTTGATTTTGGCACACAGGCAATATTAAGAATATCTTCCCTTTAGTATATAAAGTTGTATGAACGAAACGACAAGAGTCAATTGGAGGACTGGTGGTTGTTGATGTATTTTCAGATGCAATAAGAATGTCCTTACTTGTGATCTACCTAGGGTCATTGACAAGAGCCAACTAACTGTGACCATCGCCTTATGCTAGCAGTACCCGAGTATTCAATTGGCGGATTGGCATACACTCCATCAATTGAAGTATAAGCCAATCAAGCGTACTGCTTAATATCCAATCTAACTGCTGCTTTATCTTGTACATATATACTCACAGTACCAATCTGTTTTTATTATCTGTAGTATCTTTCAAATTACCCATCAATCCCCAAGCAACAAAAAAAAATATCTCATTAAATGAGAGTGAAAAAAAAATCAGGGCATTTATTCCAAAGTCCGTCTTTTCATCTAACAATCAACAAACCCATAAAACAATGTCAGGATCACCAGGTATGTACTTCATCACATCACTCACTTCATATCATTAAACCATCTACTAACTTATTTCTTGTTTGATAATTAGGAGGAAGTTTCAGAACATGGACACCAACACCACCGGAAAGAGGAGCATTCCCATTGGATCATGATGGAGAATGTACTACGTTTATGGAAAATTACTTAAAATGTCTAAAATTCACCCAGAATAAAAATGCTCCGAATTGTAGGATATTAGCTAAACAATATTTGAAGTGTAGAATGGATAATCAATTGATGGAACAATCTGATTGGGAAAGTTTGGGGTTAGTCAATTTACCTGGTGAGAAACATGTTGATATTGGTAAATTACAAAATCACGACAAGAAAGAAACGACGACAACAGCAACTACTGCTACTACAACGTCGAAATAGTTACAACAGATTTTACAACACATACATGTATATAGTAATCAGTATTATACGTTATCTACAAAGCAAACATATCTATACACACATCTTCACAAATCCTAACTATGAATCTTGACTTGCTGGTTTGTCAGAAGTGGAAGACTTTTGAGCATGAGATTTACCACCTCTGTGTCCACCTCTTGCGTTGCCTCTACCTCTATGGCCACCTCTGTGACTTCCGCCTCTGTGTCCACCTCTACCACCACGACCATTTACCTTCCTTTCAGAAGTTCCATTTTCAGGTTCTTCAACATGTTTACCTTCATCAACTGATTGTTGTTGTTGTTGTTGTTGATATTGTTGATGAACAGGTTGGGGAGGAGGTGGAGGACCTGGTTGGTATTGTTGTGGTGGGTATGGGTATGGCTGACCATTGAAATTTGGAGGCATTGGCATACCTGGAACAACTGGCATAAAACCTGGGTGTGGTGGGAATGGCACTTGTCCTGGCATTCCATAAGGAATTGGAGGAACTCCTTGTGGTGGCATACCTTGTGGTGGCATTGGAACACCACTTGGAACATCACTACCTTGATTCATAACATTCGAGTAAATGTGTCCATAAATTTGTTTAATTGCATTAGGATCAACTCTTTCATCATCCTGTTTGTTTGATGATTCCTCTGGTTCATTATCTTTCTTGCCATCATCCAGCTTCTTTCTCAATAATGACAACAATTCATTGGTACCCTTTTGGTGTTTATGAGGTTCTTCTGGATGGGATTCATCGGTCTTTTGTTCAACTTGTTGTTTACCTGCTTTTCTTGGTTGTTGTTGTTGAGTAGCGGATGATGAAGATGTTGCTGGCTGTTGTTGTTGCTGCTCTTGGTGAGCTTGCTTCTTTTGTTGAGCAGCAGCTTTCTTTGCTTCAAATGCCTTGATTTTAGCAATCTTTTCAGCCTCGGTCATCTTCTTTCTGTTTTTAGAAACTTGGGAATGGTAGACAAATTGTTTATTGGATAAATTCAAAACCAATGAAGAATCAATAATCAATCCACGGTTACTGGTTAACTTACCTCCCATAGTATTACCACCCAACAAAGGTTCATCAAAAATAACTCCTAACGAAGTCTTACTTCCCACAGTTAAGATAGATGCCACAGTACCCTTGGACAAAATTGGCACTTTACCAAAGTCTTGAACATAGATAACTCTGTCACCCAATTCAAAACGTTGGTCACTCAATAATTGGTATGATTCACTGGCATTCAAAATAGCTTCTCTTGGAACACCACGGATATCTTTGTTGATAGTTGGCACTTGGTTCAAAATATAATTCTCCATGTACTGTTCAATAGCTTGGTAACTGAATTTGGTGAACGATTCACTTTCTAACGAAACTGGGATTAATTGACTCCTGATCTCTTTTAACCATGATCTGACTTCTTTGATTTCAGAACTACTCAGAATTTCTGAAACATCAGGAATGGCCAGACTAACATTCTCTAAGTTCTTGAACAAATTAGGGAACATGGTTTTATACTTGTTAATCACATTGATTGCAAGTGGCGAGAATTCCCAAAATTTACCATTGGCCAGTTTCTTAGTATATCCTAAAACTTTTTGTCTCTTACTCTCAAACTTCAATTCTAATCCAATGTTGACATTTTGTTTACCATCTCTGACCATAAATTGACTGGTGATTCTTGACAACAAGTATGGCTTGATTTTCAATGTCTTACTAACTTCAAACGATGGATAATAAGTGATTTCTTTATTCTCAATAGCTAATCTTCTCTTACCAACAATTGGTTCTGCAGTTGACTGGATTTTGTAGATTTTAATATTCAATTTCTTCTTATCATCACTGAACCCAACAATTTTGGCTGGAGAACCATATGCCATATCTCCCAAAAACACAACTTGAGAATCGATTGGGAATTCTTGGTCAATTGGTAATGCTGGTCTTGAAGCATATCTCTCATCTTTGTTGATGACTTCTTTAACAATTAACAGGATTGGATAAACTTCTTCTTCTTTAGCATAGGTTTTAACATATGCTCCTTTTTGGTTTCTAATTAATCCACTAACTGGTTTGACGTAAACCAAGGTATCGATAGCACCTAACTTGACACCTTTCAGTTTATCATAAGTGACTCTAAGTGACGAGACATCAGATCTAAACTGTTTTCTGTCGTCGTTGGACAATTCAGTACCTACAACTTTCTTCAATCCAGTTTCAGTTTTGTATGACTCATATTTAGTCTCATTATCCATAACTCTCACCACTCTACACTCTCTCAAGAATGGCCACTTAGAATAAACTAATTTATTCATAAACTGTTGAGCAAATTGGGCAACAGTCAAATCAGCCCACACATTCTCTATATTCAAAATCATAGACTCTGATCTTGAAGGGAAGTTGAAAATCTTGACATCATTAAGGGCTAATTCTGAAGTAAATGGCACAGAGTCTAATGTTGGGAACCCTGCTAATAAGTCCAACCCGGTTTTAGCACCTTCAATAAACCCAATCTTTAAGTTTTCAATTTCTGGCAAGACGAAATCCTCTTCATAACAGCTATCGTGTTCAAGATCAGGGAAGAAACCTGGCAATGAAGTTGGATAAACACGATCAATCTGTGGGTTATGAATGAACTTAATTGGATAACCATAAGAGTTTCTTGCGGTTTCCTCAGGAGTTAATTTCTCTTCAACAGGTTTCAAAACTTCAATTAATTTCTTTTCATCAACGAAATCTAACAACACGACAGCTTCCCAGCTGGCAGTTTTCCCGTTCATATCGATATCCACTTCATGTGGGTAGAAATTTATGATTGGAGATTTTTCATCAGTCATCAAAGGACGGTAAACCAACGGCATCAATTTTCTTGATCTGGCTGGCAACACGGCCATCAATTGTTCAAATGGTTTGAATGGGTGGGATTTCTCAAAAGTTAAATCTATACCATTATCAATCAAGTACTCTAAACCAAGAGAAATATCAGAAATTCTTGGTGCATAATGGTACTTGTAAAACCAATTCCATGAAGGAACACCACGGTAATAATAATACAAAACCCATTGTAAACCCTCAACATAATGGGTGGTTAATTTCAACAATTCTTCTTTATCATCTTTAATGGAGAAATGCAACTTGCTCTTGTAATAATTATCTTTCCATTCTTCAAATTTTTGCGAATAGACACCTTTGGTTTCTTCCAAAACTTCTTCGCTTTCAATCAATTCGGCAGATTGGTATTCCTTGATGGTTTTTCTCAATTCATTGATTCTATCATCACGTTCCTCTTCGGATTCGGTTGGCGTTATACCATCAACATCTATCTTGGCAACATAACTGTCGTTAGATTTAGAATGTATAATTAAGAAACCAGCTTGCAAGGCAAATTCTTTAATGAAATCTAAATTATTTTCAACGTCTTCTTTGTTCAATGGCAAAGTTGGCAATTTGTCTTCGTTTTCCAAGTTCAATAACACTTCAATTGGTTGTGATGCCCATTCCATGAGCCAAGGTTTAATATACCCGACCAACTTCTTTTGGTCTTTCAAGATGATCAACTTACCCATTTGTTGACGTTTCTTTTCCCCAGAAACAGAGACATCACTCAACTTCTTGTTGAACCATTCGACGTCAACTTCTTTCTTTTCGAAATTTTCAAACTCAAAATTGGATAATTTCTTGAAATAAATGTTTAATCTTCTTAAATTGATCGTACCATTTTCATTGATGTAACCATCACTGTCCAATAAAGTTTGCTTGATAACAGCAATCAACAATGGGAAAGCACCTTTATTTATAAACAAATCAGGTAAATTAGGCAAGAAATCATTACCAATGACATACATAATCAAAATAAAATCGTCCAATACTCGTTCAAAATTGTATTCAAATTTCAATTTGTTTTCAAGGTCTTGGAACTCTAAACTCAAATATTCTCTCAACAACGATATATGTAAAAGGAAGAATTTTTGATCCGTCAAATCTTTTGGCCCAAGACTTTTACCTCTGGATGGACCAAAGGTGACTTCTTCTCTTAATAATGCAAAATGAGGATCATGAGTAACTAAACTCAACATGATTAAATCAGCATCCAACCCATAAATACAATGTCTCAAATTTGGGTTGTAGTCTGATTGTGATCTCACCGATCTAATATATTCCATGATTTTATGTTCCCCTTCACCAGGCACTTCGTGTCCACTTAATACAATATCAATGTTAGCCCAATTGGAATCTTCTGAGATTTTTTTATGAATGAAATACTTTAAATTTACTGTCAATTTGCTCATAAATTCTGTACCTGGGGTAATAGAATTCGAATCAAATGGATCTTCCTTAGGTATAACTTCACCATTTTGAATAGCTTTCTTCAAATTTTCTTCTGCTTCATAAGCGGTTCTAAATCTACGAGCTCTTTGTTGGTTCATCTTAGCTCGTGGTGCTACCCCATCAATAGCCATATAAAAAGTTTTCTTTGGTTTAATGATTTGGAACAAATGATCAATATAGTTGAAAATTGCACTATACATTTGATCATCCGTAAGTCTGCTTAATGTATCATCATTGGAATGAGTACATGCGTGTAAAATGGAATTCATATCAAGATACAAATTGTCAAATTCTGGGATTTGATTTTCATCTATTAATTGAGAAATCAACGGCCATCTTTCTGAGATGAATCTAAAGAATTTTGGAATACCCATGGTTGTAGCTTGCTTGTTCTGGTCTGTTCTCTTTTGTTGTGTTCCTTCTTATTGGTGATAATAGGACAATATTCAAATGATTAATCTCTAGAATACTAATAATACAGTTATTCCGAATTAAAAAATAATAATAAAAATGAAAATATTCAATTAATTATTTTATAGAATTTAAAATTAACAAAAACAGATGGAGATCACTTGTGAAATGGAATGGTATTTAGTTTTTGGTTGTAAGTTTTCTATCCTTTTTTTTTTGGTTGTCCGGATTTGTTGATGTTGAAAAAAAAAAAAAAAAATCTTCTTTTCTTTCTTGTTCATTGATGGCACGAGATATTTCTATGCCATTGTACACGACCAGCTGATACTTGGTTGCTTCGAAATAGTTCCAACTCGGAAACTTGCAACAATAACAATATAATTAAAAAAAAAAAAATCCTATACAATAATAAACAATTAAATATAAAAATAAAAATAAAAAATTCCTAAATCCAACCATATCAAAACTATTCGAATAATAAAATAAAAATAAAAACAAAAGAAGTAAACAAAACACTTAAACGGCAATACGTGAAAAGAAAAAAAAAAAGGGACGAATTCACTAGAACCATTATTAACATCTAAGATTGGGCAGAACAAAACCAAAATAAAATAAAACACTTGAGAAGGAAAGAGAAGAGACATAATGGATATTGGAAATACACTCAAGTTGCCACTTTCTCAACCACGGATTCAAATAATTTCTTTCCTGTTTTATAAATCTCCACAGAAGTACGGTCTAAAGTGTTTTTAAATTTCGGAGCTTCTGCTTGCAACAAGGTTCTGAATTCACCCCAGCTTTTTGCAACTTGTTCACTTTGGTACTCATTGAAAATCTTCATACTCTCATAAAACTTAGAAAACGAAACCCTAGCATCGTCCCCTGTTTCCCTGAATAGCACCTTAGCATTTTGTAAAATATCATTAGAACCAGCTGCGATATTTCTGCTCCAAATCTTTGAGTATTGACTGGCAGTTTCATAAAAAACGGCCACTTTGGTTAACCCTACTGCTTGGTACTCTGTAGCTTTAGCCAATCCAATCTTGCTGAGCTCGTCAAACTTGATCAACCCCAACGTGCTATACTCACTCCACCATTTGCCTAAATTATCCTGACTCGATTTACTAAACTCTTCGGTCTTGGCCCAAAATAAAGCACATTGTGGTAGGACAGTTTCCGTGGTATACAAATTCACTCTATAAGCAAACACATTTATTTGTGGAATCACTTCTCCTTCAATCTTGCCCTTAACAAGATTACCAAATTTAAACAATTTATTGATTTTCTGTTTTTTACCAAATATACTGGTGGTGGAGACATCCTCATACAACAAACTATTCCAAACCTCACCCAATTTATCAATTGAGCTGACTGGTTTAACCTGTTTAGGCAACACAAGATAAGTAACAGTGAAATAAACTGGAACAAGGCCAACAATCATGGCGAAAAACATATAATAATAAAGATAGTCAGAATGTGCCTCCAAGAAAATTTGCAACTGTTCAACAGCACGAATCAACAATTTCTTATTCTTCTTATTCTTTGTTTTGCACTTCTTTTGTCTTGTCTTTGGATATTCTTGAAGCAACGGCGCTTTCAAATCATTAGGTGAACCAATAATGACTTTACTACCGTCGGCCAACAACTCAATAGTATCATCCATATCGTAACCTGCAGAATCAGATGAAGAGGTAGTAGAAGAATAAGAAGCAGTGGAGCAATGACCAGCACTGTTGCTACTAGATCTACCTTCCTGTTGCTGTTGTTGTTGTTGTTGGTCATTGATGTAGTTATCTAAATGAACTTTGGCAAAGTCATGATAAAATTGGTTTGATTTCTGTTTAATCGAATCACTTAAATTTTCAAAAAACTTGATTCTAGAGTCAACATTAACCAAATCCTGTTCTTCCTCTTGCTCGTCATCCTCTCTAGAGCTTATGATTGAATCGGACAAAGAAGCTGATCCAGATGGCGTGGAAATGGTGTTTTGTGAGTTTTCAAGGTTATCATCCACGGTATCTTGTTCATCACCAGTAGCTCTAGCTGTAGTATTAATAAATTGGTGAGGTACCTGCAAAGATTCCTTATTTTTATTGTTGTTGTTATTACCACTACCATTATTAGAATCACTAAACCCACGTTGATAATCATAAGAACTAGTGGTTGATCTCTCATCATCTATATCTGAAGATGAAGAAATAATAGACCAATCTTCATCAGCTGGTACAACTGCAGATGTTGTTGCTTTCGGTGGTGGGGAAGGGATCTCAATGATGGAATCAGAAATTGTTGTGGCATTTTCGTCATATTTAGTGGTGGCAATTTTTGCGTGATCATTGTGTTTCTCCTTATCAGTCCTCAATCTAGAGTCATCGGAGGATGATCCTGTCTTTGAATTCAGCATCTTTTGGGGGCGGTTCTTTGTGTTTGTAAATTGGCAGGTCTTTCTCTTTCTCTGTCTCTGATTATTTCAAATCAAATGGTGACGAACAGGAACGTTTAATGTATCTAAATTAAAATGGTTATAAAAGTGTAGTTAATGCTAATGCACATTTTTTTTTTTTTTGTATTTTTTTTTAGTATGATAAATGTGCGATAAGGGGGAGAAAAAACAAAAGGAAGTTACAAAAAAAAAAAAAATTAAAAGGTGATTTACGCAGGATCACAGGGTAGTGTGAAAGCAATCCAAAAACAAAAACAAAAATATAAACCTGTGACAAATGTCACGTTTTTTTTGACATGTTGAATAATGGAGTGATAATGTTTGTATACTAGACCAACTACGTGTGGCATCTAACATAATTAGATGTGTATATCTGGGGAACATTTCTCTACGATCGTCTTTCGGCTTAAATGGATGCCCCATACATAATGTAGAGTTAACATTCAGTTAAAAAGATTGAACAATTATTATCACCTTCTATCTATCGATTAAATTAACTATCTCAATTTAAACCATGCATAGTCTCTATATCAACTATACATGTCCCATTGAGTTGTTTGATTATCACCGATAAAAAAGAAACATTTGTTAAGAACCATTGTCGCGGAATTTTTTTCTTATATATTTACTATCTCTCTTATCAAATGAAGGAATCATTATTACCAGATACCAGGATTTTTTTGGATGTAAGAGTAACAATGGTGGATATCATTGTGTTTCATTAATGTTGTATAGTAAGTAAAATATGATCATACTTTGAACACTTCCCAATACCACTAGAGGAAATTGACAGGAAGCTTCTCTTTTTTGTTGCTAAATTCGTCAAGAAACTCCATAAATTTATGAATACCACAGAAGTTACAACATTCGAAGTTCTCTTAATATTTATTTCAACTCAAACTGAAGAAGTAGGACATCTATTAGAGATAGATGTTTTTTTTCTGGGAGTAGTTCCTGTTTCTTGGAACTGTCTAATTTCTTAAAATACTAAAATACAACCAAAAAAAAAAAAGGTTTGATAAAGGGTTTAAGACGTGTTACAGATAAGTAATTTGACATAAAATAAATAACCCTAAAATTAAAACAAAAACACAATCTCCAAGTCCCTTAATGTTTAGAAGTTTAAAGCAATCCTATGTGAGTATCTCAAAATAACAGGCTACATTATATACTTGAAGATACCTGATTTGTTGCCTATATTTTTTTTGGATTCAATGGATTGGTGAGTTAGTGAGATTTTGAAATTTTGTTCCCATGAAAATGGAGGACTTGAATTCTGGTACTTTCCATGAACTAGGAATTAGCAATCACTATCTATAAATGAAAGAACTATGCAAGGTCAAGAGCAACAAACCTTTAGCCACCTACCTCTTAAGTTTTTTACTCCTGATACTGGAATTAATTTGTGTAATATTGCTATGTTTTTCTTGTATTTTTTTTTTGATGCAAAATATGACGGGCAAAAAAATCCGAGGGTAACACAAGATCAAATAATTTGTCCCTGCACCATGTATGCTAGTTAACTTCCGTAAGTCAACGGAAATACATTACACTATGTTAAATAATATCTAAACAATAAACATTGTTACTATTGTCATTCGATTCATTTTTTTTTCTAAACAAAAAACTATTAATACAAGTATTCATAAACAAGAAGAATATATAAAAAAAATCAACCTTAAAAACGCCTCCCCATTCTTTAAAACAAAAATAATGAAATTATAATAATAATAATAATAAACTAACAAAAAATACCAACTTTATCTATATTTAAATTATGCAAAAATGATCTCCCCAATTGATCTAGCTGCTTATTCATCAAGCAAAAAAGAAAAACAAATAATCTTTCTCTGTTGCCATATTTACGATCATTTCTGGTTGTCTTTAGCTTCTTCTTTCTTCTCTAGATTGTTTATGCGATTATTCAATTTGGTTAAACTATCCTGTAATGATTGAGTATAGTTGTACAACTCTTGGTATTTGGAATATGAAATATATTGTCCTTGAGCATCTTTTAGTGGGCGAGGATGTTCTTGACTCTGTTCTCCTGGACCTGTAGGTGATCCCTCTTTGCGTTTAACTTCATCAACTTGACCTTCTTGTGTAGGCAGTTGTGCATGCATTTTTTGTTGTGTTGGACTTAACCCTGGTTGCGGTTGTGGTTGTTGTGGATGTTGCTGTGCCAGTTGATCTAAATATCCGTTGCTTATAACATTTTGCGTAGGGCTCCCTTCTTGACTATTTCTCCCTGGGTATGGTTTCATAGGCTGTTGGCCTTGTTCACCTTGTTGTTGAGATGGAGGAGATCGTTGTGGTTGTGGTTGAGGTTGCGGTTGTTGAGGTGGAGTCTGACCATATTTGGATGGATAATTCTGTTGGCCGGGTGGCATAGCATAAGGTCTGTACGAACTCAACGGAGCACCAGCGACACCTCGTTGCAAAGCCTCGGTCTGTTGGGAAGGTGAACTAATGTTGATTGGTGGGAAATGAGGTGGTGGTGGTGCACCCTGTGAATGTTGCTGATTATTGTGTGACCCCGGACTTCCTTGTTGATGTTGAAATTTTTGAGTTGTCAATGGTGATTGTACCTGGTGTTGTGGATATGGAGGGTAACGTGGATAGGGATATTGTGGTCCTGGTCCAGGTCCTGGTCCTTGCATGGGTGGAGGAGGAGGAGGGGGACCACCACCAACTAAATGTTGTTGGGGTATGGCGTGGAAAGGATGATGGATAGGTGGTGGGGCGACTTGGAAATAAGGATGACCGTGTTGAGGGGTAGGAGCCAACGTGGGAGATCCTTGGTTCACATGACCATGCAGTGGGACGGGTGGTAATTGAGACACTGGCGGCAGCTGTTGACCTTGTTGCTGGTGAGGAGAAGGCTGTTGTTGCTGTTGTTGTTGTTGCTGTTGTTGTTGTTGATGTTGATGTGGTTGATTATACAGATCTGTTTGTTGGGGCTGAGTCGCTGGTCGAGGCTGAGTAGTTGGTGGAGGCGGTGGCGGTGGCACAGGTTGAGTCGAATGTGGTTGCAGCTGTGGCGATGGTTGTGGCGGCGGCTGGTTTTGAAGATGTGGAGGTGGTAATGGGATTGGCGCAGTAGGTGCAGGGTGTGTATGTGGTATGGGAGCTCTTGAAGGATGATCGTGATAGGAAGTCTGTCCGTGTTGATTATGTTGATTATGCTGATGAGGTAATGAAATTGAGTGCCCTGGTAAAGGTGGGCGTTCGTTGGTTGCTGTTTCTCCTCGATTGCTATGATCGAACGAGGCACCTTCAGTCATTCCACTAAAGCTTGGATTTTGTTGCAAGGATGAATACCCTTCACCTCCCATTGGCATATTATTATCTATTGACTCTCTTCGAATAAGGGGGTTTTCTTGTTCAACAATGGTCCTAAATACAGTTCCACTTAATCCAGTACAAGCATTGGCTGAGTTTTGATGTCTAGTTAAAGCATCCGGTCTGGCAAATCGTCGTGAACATTTTGAACATGCATACGGTTTTTCTCCTGTGTGTAATTTCTCGTGTCGTTTCAAATCATGAATTCTTCTAAATCGCAAATTACAAACCTGACACACATGTGGTTTCAATGATGAATGAATCAACTCGTGACTGACCATGTTGTGCTTTCTAGTAAAACCCTGGGAACATATTTTACAAAAATATTTTTTGACCAATTTTGGTTTTGAAGATGATGATGAATTGGGATCAGGGGATGTAGATATGTGTTGTTGATGTTGTTGCTGTTGTTGGAAATGATGTTGGTGTTGATGTTGGTCTTGTATGGGTAGGAGTCGTGATTGTTGGGATGAATGCAATTGAGACGGTAGAGAGGAAGGAATTGGTTGTACTGATTGATGTTGTTGCTGGTGCTGTTGATGCTGTAGTGGTTGGTGTTGTTGGTGTTGTTGCTGGTGTTGTTGTTGGTGTTGGTGTTGTTGTTGTTCGTGTTGACGTTGTTCAGAAAAATTTGTACTCGTAGATGATCCCTCAGAAGTTGAGTACAACGGTGGACCGGAAGGTATCGATGTATTCAATTGATTTTCGGGACTTATTATCCTATGTTCAAACACTTGACCGTTGGTTAGTTGCTGTATTGGGGGTAATTTAGGCTTCTTGACTGTATTCTCGGTAGTCTGGTTGGGCTCATGATGGCTGTTATCTGAATCCATTTCTTAAATAAAATAAAAAAAAAAAAAGAAAACAATTCTTATTCCCCACGGCGATAATTGTATGGATATATATGAAGCAAAAAAAAAATCAAAAAATCCAAGAATCCAATCGGTTTTCTAGAAACTTTCCAAATGAGTAGGGAGTCTATTGACAGGGGGGATTCTTCTTTGGCTACTTTTGAATGTCAAGGATTGTGATCAAGTTTGGTTTGCTTTCTTGTGATTTTCTTCCCTCAAAAAGGTCCTTTTTCTTCAATCAATAAGTGTCTCTTTTTTTTGACGTAAAAAAAAAAAGCGGAGTGAAAAATCCGCTCGCAAATCCACTTGTCGTACAGGCAGTGACAGTTAGTTCCAGTTTATTCTCAATGAAAACTGAATGAATTGGTAAATAATGAATGATATTGGGGGGAAACAAAAAAAAAGACGAGGAGGAAGAGTCTTCTTCTTGAAAATTGGAAAAAAAAAAATTAAAAAAAAAAATAACAAAGAGAGACCCTTGTAGGTAAAGAAAAATTCCAAGAAGGTGAAACTGGTTTGGACAAAAATGAATAAATAAATAAATAAATTATTACAATAAGAATATTAATAATAATAAATTGATTTTCTCTTTTCGTTTTCGTTTTCCTTTTTCTTTTTTGTTTCTCTGCTTCTGTTTCTTTTGAAAGTAAAAGTGTCTTACTTCTGGAGCACAAAAATACGAACAATACTTTTAGTGGAATTGAGGAAATGAGGATTTGTGGAAATATGGATATGTGCAGTCTTGAATATATTATTGAACAATAACTTTTTTTTTTTTCTTTTCCAAAAAAAAGGGGGTGACAAAGTATCAATGATGTACACAGTGCGTCGTGATTGAAATGAACACTAAACGAAAAATGCAATGAATATTAAAAAACAAAAAAAACCAATAAAAAATAAATGGAGTTGAAAATGGAATTGAAAAGGGAAATAAATATTTCAAGGATCTCCGACGGAAGGGTAGTAGTGGCGATGTATGAGGCGGGAAGGTGGTGAGTGTCGGCGCAATTGGTTTAGGCGGTTATTTATCTGTTTTTGGTAAGATTTTGAAAAATGCTTCAATTTCCCTAGTCCAAGTGGTTCTCACACGCACGGTGGATTTGTATTTTTTTTTTAGTCTCTGTCCTTTATAAGTGACCTTGAGACGTATTGTTCCAGTTTTAGTTTGCTGTGCTTCTTTAAAAATAATTAATTCAAAAAAAGAAGACTGATCGGACGGGGTTTTATATTGTCCATTGACTAATGATGGAAGGATTGTGCGTTCCGGGTTGAAAGGGGGGACGGCTGGCGATAGGCGTTGGTCGTGGTGTGTTATCTTGTTTTGGGGTCCTGTCGTCAGAACAAGGGAAGGTAGAAAGATAAATTGATTTTTTTTAAAAAAAGAAAACAAAGAGAATTCACTCACTAAAAAAAATCAGAATCAAAATCAAAACCAAAAAAAAAAAGGAATCAGCGAAAATCCAGGAATTATAAATAATATATACCTGATTTTTTTTTTTATTTCTAAAAAGTCAGAACCCAAAATAAAAATTTTTTAAACTCAACCGCCCAAACACTGGTTTTCACTAAACAAAACCTTCATTTGTATTTAAAGTTTCGACTTCTAAAAAGAAACTGTCCACAATTTTCTCTTGTTCGGTTTATTTGGGGTTAGGTGAAAAAAAAAAAAAAAAAAAAAAATTAATTTCAAGAAATTATACATCATGTTGAGAACGTAACACAAAATGGTGTTGTATTAATATTGTATTTACTTAATTTTTCATAATCCCCAAAAGCTTAACAATAACAGAAAACTTAAAACAATTGTTACTTGTTAACACAAACACAAATACAACAATAGTAAATGTGAAAAATGTAAAGTGACTTGTTTATTATTTTTTTTTGTACTCTAATGTATCTCCAATAGCTTAAAAATAAAATAAATAAGTGAAAAAAACTGGTAGTACAATGTGATGTAAGTAAAGATGCAAAGAGAGGAGGAGGAAGAGGAGTATCGAGCAAAAATGAAAAAAAAATAATAATAATGAAAATTTGTCGACGTAGAAGATTGAGAAGAAAATGTAGCATAATTGTATTCATTTGAATATTCTTGATATAATAATTTGTATTCCTTTTTTTTGACTTTTCACCCACTACCAGGCAAATTAATTTATAGTATTATTATAATTCTTATTACTGTTACTAACGAAAATAAAAAAAAAAAAAAATAACTAACCGTGGTGGTGGTGGTGGAGAAGGTGTTGTGGTGGCGGGGCAAGATGCTCCTATTTCATTCAAACTCCGACGGCAGATTCAAATTTTTTTTTTTTGATTTTAAAAAGACGGACAATTGGGGTTTGTCGGTGGGAAGAATGAACGCGCTAGACGCTTGTTTTGTGCAATAGTTTGATGTTGAACGCTTCCATCACCTTTCAACTTCTATCTACACAAAATCGACTGTGAAAATTGGAAAAAAAAAACAACCCGACATGCTTATTATTCCACGCTTATTGGGTAAAAATAAAATAATAATAAATAAATCTAACAAAAGGAAAAAAAAAAAGAATAATTAATACATTACGCTTATGTAGAGATTGCTAAATATATGTAATGTGACATGCATCCAAAACAATAAAATGTAATAAGGTTTCCTAGATGTTCCACTAGAATAGATACTTCAAATATAATAATAAAAAAGAAAGTGACTAGAGGTTTTTCTGTATTTCCATGTCTTCTGAACGAGCATAAGATTGAAAATAATAGTGTAGCTAGGTTATAATTTCTCTGTTTCAAAAGTGGGGTATCTGAGAGTACCTTTCAGCCACATTCGATTCTGGTATCTTCTCATGTGGACGAGTCCCCTCTCACTCTCTCTTGTTTTATTATTATTTAATTTCATTGGTAAATATAATAATAATTTCTCTTTGTAACGTTTGTCACAATGACATTTCTATGTCACGAGCTTCTGGATCCTGTTGGTTTTATTTTCTTGTTTCAATTTTTTCTTATTTTAATTGCTCTGTTTATAAGATAGGAGAATTATAATAATATGTACATAGCATGTACTTGAATTAAAGAAGATATCAGGAGCAATCCACAACTGGAAACAAGGTTTGGACCACAAAACCAACTAGCCAAAAAGCAGAAGTGGTTTTTAGTGTGCAAAAATGGTTTGATGTACTGTACATGTGGGAAATTTTTAGTGTGTTTCAAAAAAATTTCACCTTGCCGCAATTCCCCTAAAAAAATCCTATCCCCCTCTTCCTACCCCTCCAACAATTTGTCTAGATCTATTTTTTTTCCAGAAATGTACAAACTAAAGATTTGAGTAACGCAACACACCTACACACGCACACACACACGCAATTCTGATACTCTAGTAGTTAGTTAGCATTGCCACCTTCTTACCAAGAATGTGTGGTGAAGCAAGCACAAGGATACGGGACTCACCCACACCCACTCACACACACACACACACATATACACACATGACAAAAGTTTAAAATAACTAAATAACAATCGTCTAAAGAAAATGCGAGTAACAAAAACCAATACCAACAAAGACACATGCCAAGCAATTCACAAGCGGAGTGGATTGGTATGGTTTAAAAGAAGAAAATACCTAAAAGTATCTTTGCCATAAACTTAGAGTTCCATATAGTGTAGATTTCTTGTTGGGGTATCCTTCTTTTTTTTTATTTTTGTATTATTATTTTCGTAAAAGAGGAAGGAGGGGGGTATAAATTGTGCCTTGAAACGGATTTAAAGAAACTATTATAAGTAGAGGTATCGGAAATGTGAAATGTGATAAAAAATCACTAGTTATGACCAAATATCAATTTCATTATGAAGTGGGTAATTGTTTTGTTGGATTACCCCAAATTCACAGACAAACCCCCCTTAAGAATTTGGGTCAACGGAAGCAACAGAGTAAGCTGCAGAAATTTTTAATTTGCTACAAGGGATGAGAAAAATTTAACATATAGAGTTAACTAAACTTTCTTTCCAATTTTGTAGAACAAAAACAACAACAGGGAAACGGAGATTTGAATGATGTTTATTATTATTATTTTGCTTTCTGTTTTTTCTTCTTCTCCTACTTCTTCGTCTCCTTTATTATTTGCAGAAATTGACGGTAGTTTGTGTGATGAGCACCGAAAGCTTCTGGATTTCTGGACGCCTTTAATTTTGTTTTCATGTGTAATTGGTAACATGAAATGCTATGTTGAGCTAATATTTATAGAGAGAACATAAGTTTAAAAAAATACATATTGCAACGGTTATGTTACTCTACTAAAATAAAAAATTACAAAAACAAAAACAAAACCAATTATGTACGATTTATTAATATGAATGACGGAGCTAGTGAGACTGAATCTCTCCTGTTATTTCAAACTTTTAGGAACCTTTCTATAACTGAAATTTTCTTATTATAGTTTTATTGTTGTTGTTGTTGTTATTCTCTTGGAAATAACAGAAACAAGGTGTGGATTGACAATCAATTATATTATTATCTTTCGAGGTGTTTGTGTACAGTTTCATGAATATTCATTGGAAAGAATGGTCTTAAAATTCAAAAAATAATATTAGCATAATTCTCGACGAGATGAGAATTGAAGAAAACCAACAAAAAATAAAAAATAAAAATATTAATAACAATAAATTACAAAACTCCAGAACTAAAAATTGAAATCAGAACCAAGGCATTGAAACGCTTGATGACCCTTATAAAGAAAAGTAGAAGTAGAAATACGTATTTGTTTATACTAAAAATACACAAAGAAAAATAGATTGCTAATTTTTTTTTTTTTGAAGCAACTTAACTAACCATTAGATATGGATTTTAGTGATACTATTTGAAAAGTTAAACTAGCACCAATATAGGATATTAGTGGAAAACCCAAAAAAAAAAAAATAAAAAAAAGAAAAAGCTTAGCAATATAAGAAATGTGGATCATTAGTAATCATAGATTATGGCTAAGGTGTGGGTGTGTGGGGTGTACGTGTTCAAGTGTGGGTGTGTTGGCATGTGCCTTTGTGGGTGAGTAGGTAAAATACCTATCTCCATGTGGCCCGGAAACGTGGAAAGTAATGGTTCCATTCCGAGAGGTCTTGTGTAATATTAAGTATTTCCAAATTGGTATTGAAGCGCCTTTTGGTAAGAATTGGCTGGTTGGGCTGGATTATCAAGATGCAATTGCCTGAGTAGAAAAAAATAATAATAATTTAGTTGACGACGCAATTTGGAGATGAAGCAAAGAACCGTTGGGCAAAGACAACAAAAAAATTTTTCACAAGGAAAAAGTTCTAAGCCAATATGAAAATAATACAACCAAAAAAAAAAACACCTGAGACAAAATCTATGCATAAGTTCCTGTATGTCATGTGATGTGTTTTAAACGGCAAAAAAAGCGCAACTACATAACCAGGGAAATGTTCAGATGCGGGTTATTTCGTATTGTCTGTGTTTGTTTCGTCTAGTGTAAGGTGGGTATGACTTTGGTATGGTTTTGTTGTGGATTGATCTACAAAATATCGGAAAAAGAAATAAATAACAATAGGGTATACAAACGTTCGGAATTCCATTTAATTTCTATGGATATCTGAATAATACGCAAACACAACGTGAAAAAAAAAAAAATTTAAAAAAGAAAACTGCGCGATATGCTATGCGCAAGGTCCTAAACCGATAACCATATGTATAATGGATAATTATCAAATATCAACGATAACAAATAATAATAATAGGAATAATAATAATAATCTTGATAATAATAATCTTGAAATGCAGTTATAATATATATTATTCAAATCATACAAAAAGTCACAGGAGAAAAAGGGCGATCAACTACTTCGTGAACCCAAAGAAGAAAAAAAATATTATTGAGGAAAAGAAAACATCCCACAAGAAAACTCAGCAATTGTCACTCAGTGCCACAATTTAAAACAAAAAAAAAAAATTCGTATGTGAAACACCAAAAACACGACAGGGTTGTGATAATGGTGTGCCATGGCGAGTATTTTTTCACTTTTATCTTTCTGGTGTGGTGGATAGTACAGAATCGTGTTCTAGATTTCGATGAGCGTTTAATTCGAAGTATTTTAAACCACAAGAGTAAATAGGCAACAAAAAGAAAATGACGCCATACCAGTGTACATGAGCACGTACTAAGATCTATCTAATTCTTGACCATGTGACAAACGGACTTGTAACAAAAAGGGTAAATCACACATACACCACCAAACACACACACGTTTAGGCACACACACGTTTAAACATATACACACAAGCACAAAGAAAGGGAAATTAATATTATGGACAGATACGTTTTTTCTTTTTTCACCTTCTGCTTTCTGTTTTTAAGCGCACCATATTTCCTAATAAGGCAGCGGAAAACGAAAGTAAAAGGGCTTTGCTTTGTTTTTTTTTTGTCTTTGTTTTTGTTCTAAAACTTGGATCACGCTGAATTCTCATCCATCCATAGTCAAAATTCTCTGATAAAATTAGAATGAAATATAATACTTGGAATAATAATTTCAGATACTAAAACTAGTAACATGTACTAAAAGAAACTTTAACAATAAAGTTTAGCGAATGTGCTTTAAAAAAAAAAAAAAAGAAAGGAACTACCAAGAGAAATAAGAGCAAGAAGAAGAAGAAGAAAAGAAAATGAAACCTCATCATTCATTTTTTTTTTCTATTTTAACTTCCTCTACATGGATACAATCTTCAGGAAAGGGGGTTATGTGCAAAGTGTTGTTTCACACTAATAAAATAAAAAAAAGGTAACCCTACATTCCAAGGTTTAGGAGGTTAAGAACCCTGCAGTAAAAAAAATATTTAATATGTAACAAAAAAACAAAAAAATTTAGTCTCGGAGATAGTAATCGGTTCAGTTTTGGTGAAAAGTGTTCGTGGTATGTACTTGAACGACGATAACTTTTTTAACTTTAATACGTTTTCTAACCATAGATCGCTTTTTTTTTGCCTTGCTCTTGTTTCATTCGTTAAGTAGCGAAACTAATTTCATCCTTTGTTCTTTATTTTTGAATAGCCGTGGAACAAATGACGGCTATCCGGTTGTATTGAGTTTGCAACCACGTTTTATCCGGAAATTGATTGTATTTAATAATGTATGTGTAGTAGTTGATTTTTTTCTTTTTCTTGTTTTTTATTTTTTGTTGGGGGAAATATTTTTATTTGGTAGACTGTTGTATTCCATAGAGAAGTTAACCCCCCGGTTCGAAAGATAGACTTTGCATGGGTATTTCTGGGGGAGAATGTGATACAACTACGGGTCAGTGGCTATTGTCTTTTAGTATATGGCGAAAACTATCTAAACAAAAAAATAAAGAGCACCTTCTCAGCTTAGCCAATAATATTTTCTTCTAATTTTAGCCTATATTTTTTTTAACTAAACCACCACTAAGAAGAACAATCCATAAATTGACTAGTTTCATTGGTTTCTTTTTTTTTTTTTGGTTTTTGCAACAGGTATTACCACCTTACTTTATTGTGCAGAGATTGTCTCACTTCAACCCACCGGAAATATGTCCACTGTGCAACACCGAGCAACCGCGAGAGCGAGCGAGAAAAAAAAAAGTAACTCGTGATACATGGAAAAACAAAAAAAAAAAAAAAAAAAATGCAACCACCTCATTTTTTTTCGGTTGTTGTAATCCAATTACATATTTCCGTGTGAATCTTGAGACTGTGTCTCGGATCTATGTACTACCCATATAACCTGTTCATCACCACATCGATGAAACCAAAACATAACAAAGACATAGCCCCCAACAAATTTATGCGATTATAAGATCTATTCTGGTGCAGCATAGTGTTGTACATGACAAATGCTCCGCCATTTTCAATTACAAGAACTTACCACACCACCACCGCCACAAATACTCACGCACCCATACACACGCACGCACATACATTTAAACACACATACACTACGCCACGAACTTTTGCCACTCCCACCGCCACGTCCTCCTACGACTGCCATATTTATAAAACAAGCTATGTTAGAGTATTATTATAGAAAATGACACTATAGTGGATCACGAATTCGGTGTTTATCCTTGCAAACATCACGATAATTTGTTCGTACAGGCTTTGTGGACTCATAAAGAAGAGAGCACAATTATCTCCTTTCGACAACCCTTCTACCTTCTTGTCATTACATTCCCATCAATATATGTGTTCAGTCTAGATAAACATCTAGCTGTAAGAGTAGTTCAAGAAATAGACACTTGGTAACATCACTTATAACAATGATTTTGTCTCGTCCTGCAATGCCTCAAATAATTGATCCCATAAGGAATTACTGGTGGCTGCATTAAAATGAAAAGGAACTACCTATATATTCCTTTAGAGATCCCATTATCTGTCATTATTTCCTCTTTGATCGTTTTTTGTTTTCCAGGTTGTTGCTAATTTCCCACATGTCACGTGATTTTTTTTCAAACTCCGTCGTCTATTCCTCCCTCTTATTAATTAACCTATTGGGGTGAAAAAAATGCTCTGGTGATCTATGTACACGCCCACTCGCACACACTCACTCACTCACACATGTACAAGCTTGCACGTTTTCCATACCAAAATACACGACTACGGAGAATTTATAACCACAACCACAACCACAAAAAAAAAAATGCAATTGCTACTCCGGTTTTTTTGTCAATTTTTAAAAGTTCTAAGCACGTGCTATAATGGGTCTATTTATAATACATATCAGAACAGAGAGGGAAAGTGGGGTTAAACCAATCCATGCAATTTAGAAGCAAATTTCTGTATGGGAATAAAAAACACTAAAAAAAATGGCACGGGTGGGAGTGTAATTTTTGGATTTTTTTTTTGAGCAATTCCCCACGCAGTTAACTGTGGAATGACCAAATTAGACCTTCAGACACTACTCTACAGTTTCCATAACTACACAAAACGTATGTATTTTTAAAAACTCAGCAAAAATTTTAGATAATGGAGATGGCAAGATACCAAACAATCTGTAATTGCCAACTCATCCATTGCATCTAATAGAGATGGTATAATACACGTGCTTTCTTTCTACTGTGACGACAAAGATGGACTTTCATATATGAAAACAAATAATCAAAACAAAAAAAAAGGCGAAGCTGAAAGCATACGTTATTAGTAAGTCTCACACACCCCTTAGACATTTTTTTTTGTCCGTTTTCTTTTTTGTTCTTTTTGTCGTTTTTTTTTTTGGGATTAATGGCAGCCAAAAATTAATAATTCTCCTCTTATCTTTACAAATTACATACAAAAAAGCACAAATAGTTTTGTCCCACAAATATAAACTCCACCTACACCAACACCAACAAAAGTAAATACATAAAAGTAAAGACAATTTTTTGGAATTTTTTTTTTTTTTTAAGAAAAAAAATTTTTTATTATATATTTCGTTTAATCCAAAGAACTATCAGAAGGAGAGCAAGTAACACATACATATACAATCACACATACACCAATAGAGTATTCATTCCGAACTCTTGAGATCAATCTAATCTAATTGCAACTAAAAAGGCAAGGAAAAAGGTACTCCCACATACCCACTACTTCATCCTCTTTTTTTTTGTTGTCGTCTGGAAAAATTGCTGATTCACGTTTTCCCTTTTTCCCTTTTTTTTTTTTGTTTTATCTTAGGGGGAAGATAGAGGTTAGAAAAGAGTAATTTTCTCCTTAAATCTTATCTAGTATCATTGGTTTATCATCTATTCCGTTGATTCATCCACCATCCAACCATTCTAATACTAGGGGTTGCAGTGAAATAATTCACTATCACAATCTCCTATCATACAAAAGAAAAAAAAATCTCCCTTTATCTTCGATCATAAATATATTTTTTTTTGTGGGTTTGCTTTATTAGCTGTTTTACACTAATAATTCAGCCTCCAACACCTACAACAAAGCAAAGACGATTGTCGTCCGTTAACCTTAAATAAGTACTGGTTACTTATTGATTGATTCCCAATTTTTCCATATTTCAATTCATATTATCCCACAGCAAACAAACAAACCCAATATTCCTTTCAATTCCAGTCGTCCTTTGGTAGACAGACATTTATATTATTGTATTTCATTTTATATTTTATTTTCCCAAATTCCCCTTGATACCCGTCCACAACTATTGCTACCATGATCAGTAATAGGAAAAGACCAAGAGTTTTAAGCACTGAAGGACCTTCAAGTGTATTGAATTGTGATTCCACCGCAGCCGTTGTTGTAACAGGTAATGGCAACGGTACCAGTCACCACCATAACAACAACAATGACATCAATGGCAGCAACAATAGCAGCAACTTTACTACCGGAACCAACAGCACTGCCACCACATCTACCACAAATATCTCTGAAACTCCACCATCTTTGTATCAACTGCAACTACATCAACACCAGTTGTTACTCAACAACCATAATGGAAATATGTCATCTGACACTTCGACTGATTCGACAAACTCAAGTTTCCCATTCTATAAACCATTGTTGGCTGCAAAGGCAAAGATTGATGCCAGCACATTCACTAACCCATTCTTGTCTGTCCATGATAATCACCATCCGCATAATGAACACGTTTCTTCATCCTACGCATTAGAAGACGACGACGATGATGATGTTGGCGCAGCTGATTTAGAGGACGATGATGATGACGACGAAGGTGATGAAGAAATTGATGATGACGGTGACGAAGCCATTGAGGAGATTGATGCTTTTGATGAAGACGATGACATTATATTCCTTGAACAACGTGAAATTGTCAAGAGAAATAGTGATACTTTGTTGTATGATAGTGATGCATTAGCTGCTTACAACATGTTTAATGTCAACAATATTGTCATCAATCAAGATTACAATCGGACCAAGAAACAAAGGACCAATTCTTTACCACAATTACCTCAGGTGAAATGTTTCTACAACAAACTACCAAACAATTATGTGTTGCAAACTCCGAAATTAGGCAACATCAAAACTAATGTGATACCGCACCATATAAATTTACCTCCATGTGACGATGAGAATGGTCATTATATCATCAAGCCGAACGACTTGTTTGCCAATAGGTTTGTTATTATCAAGTTGTTGGGGCAAGGTACCTTTGGTAAGGTTGTGCAATGTTTTGATAAAGTGAAAAATGAACATGTTGCTATCAAAATTATCAGAAATATTCAAAAATACCGTGATGCTGCCAAGATTGAATTGCGTATATTGTCGACATTAAAGAAATTCGATCACAAAAACGACAACCATTGTATACATTTACGTGAATGTTTTGATTATCGTGGTCATATCTGTATTGTTACTGATTTGTTGAAGATATCGTTGTACGATTTCTTGGAAAACAACAAGTACATTGCCTTCCCAGGGTCCCAAATCCAGGCTATCACCAAACAATTGATAAGGAGTATAGCGTATCTCCATGACATCAGTCTTATTCATACTGACATGAAACCGGAGAATATTTTGCTAGTGAACGATAGTTTCCAGAAGAAGCAGTTGAAGAGCAGAACCATCACCATGTCTTATCTAAGTTTAGGTAATGGCACCAGTTCCAAAAGAACACCCAAACTCACCAAAGTTTTGAACAATGTTGAGATCCAGGTGATTGATTTTGGAAGTGCGATATTTGCCGACGAATACCATAGTAGCATTGTTAGTACCAGACATTACCGAGCCATTGAAATAGTATTAGGAACTGGCTGGTCATTCCCAATAGATATGTGGTCACTAGGGTGTATCTTGGTTGAGTTGTTAACTGCAGATGTGCTTTTCAAGACCCATGCAAATTTAGAACACTTGGCAATGATTGAAAAAGTGTGTGGTGAAAGGATACCGCTGTATATGGTGCAGAGGGCTAAAGAAAGAAACACAGAAGTTGCTGACATGTTTGATGATCATACATTGAGGCTAAATTTCCCTACCCTGTCGACTCCTCCTAAATTTATTTCGTCCGTGGAAGAAATGGAAAGGATTGATTTGTATTTGAGTAAGAAAATCGGGTTAGAAATCAATCTTGACTACAATCTACTGGTTAACTTCAAGAAGAATGAAGATAAGATAACTTTGGGAGATTTTACGTTCTATTATTTCTTGTTTGATTTAATCAAGAAGTTGTTAGTCATTGATCCTGATGAAAGAATAACTGCTGATGAAGCTTTAACTCACCCTTGGTTTAATTTAGGTACTGTAGATGAAGGTACCATATGAGAGAAAATATTAAGGTATTTCGTTTTCTTTTTGTTTTGTTTTTTAATTCTAATTATTTTTGTTACTATTATATTTTTTATTTATGTTCATGCTGTGTTTTTTTTTTTTATATTTGGTTTTACATTTTTTTTTATTCGTAGGTTATTATTATTATTACTATTGTTATTGTTATTTAATTCTTTTTGTTATCAAGTTTGATTTTATTTAAATGTATCTTATTGTTAGTGTTTCTTGTTTCTATGTGTGTTGATCTAAAATTATTCATGTAAGAAATTTGTGTATCGGTATATATATAGTGGGAATTTATGCAGGAAATTATGTTTCTGTTTTGTGTTCTAATATTTCAAAAAAAAAAAAAAAAATTATAGAGATGAGAACAAGATGAAGAAGCGAAAATTATAGAACTCGATCCAAGGAAGAATTAGATAACAACAAGAAGAAGAGAAACAACCATGGGCAAAGCACCAAAGAAGAAATTTACTACTGGATCCAATCCAACTGCTAAGAAAGTGGCTGCTGAAAAGCATCTCAACTCAGTTTTCAAATTCAATACTAATTTAGGTCAACATATTTTAAAGAATCCATTAGTGGCACAAGGTATTGTTGATAAAGCACAAATTAAACCAAGTGATGTAGTCTTAGAAGTTGGTCCAGGTACCGGTAATTTAACTGTTCGTATATTGGAGAAGGCCAAGAAAGTGATAGCTGTGGAAATGGATCCTCGTATGGCTGCAGAATTAACCAAACGTGTTCATGGAACTCCACAAGAAAAGAAATTGGAAATATTATTAGGTGATTTCATGAAGACTGATTTACCTTATTTCGATATCTGTATTTCCAACACTCCATATCAAATTTCATCCCCATTGGTGTTTAAATTATTGAACCAACCACGTCCTCCAAGAGTTTCCATATTGATGTTCCAAAGAGAATTTGCCCAAAGATTGGTTGCCAGACCAGGAGAAGAATTGTACTGTAGATTAAGTGCCAATGTTCAGATGTGGTCTAATGTAACTCATATTATGAAAGTGGGCAAGAATAATTTTAGACCTCCACCTCAAGTTGAATCGAGTGTGGTTAGAATTGAAGTCAAGAATCCAAGACCAAATGTTGATTTCAATGAATGGGATGGACTATTAAGAATTTGTTTTGTTAGAAAAAATAAAACTATAGCTGCTGGGTTTAAATCAAGTAATGTGATTGAAATCTTGGAGAAAAATTATAAAACTTTTTTGGCAACACAAGAAAGCAACAATGGTGGTATGGAAATAGATAACGATAAAGATAAAAATGGATCTTTGAAAGAAGTGGTGAAAGAAAAAATCACTCAAGTTTTAACTGAAACAGGGTTTTCTGATAAAAGATCTGGTAAAATGGATCAAACCGATTTCTTGAAATTGTTATACGCTTTCCATCAAGTAGGTATTCATTTTGCTTAGCATAGTAATAATAATAATAATAATTCATTGTCTATATTAACTAAATTTTCCTAATTATCTATATTTATCTACGTTTTGTAGTTCCTTTGGAGGTGTCTTTTTCAACAACATCACCAACACCACCCAATTCTTCCAAATTATCTTCGGCAACAGCAACTGCTTCTCTTCTTTCCCAGAATCTATCTTCACATAAATCGAACGTAGCTTTTTTCAAATATTTACCACGAGCATCTCTATTACTTGAAATAGCCCATTCCAAGAATTGTGGTCCTGTACGAATATAAAAGGCACGTAAGGATTCAAATGGTTTTGGATGCGGTAACCAGAATCTTGCATCTGGGAATTCCTCTTCAATTTCTTCCTCTTCCTCCTCTTCTTCTTCTTCTTCTTCATCATCGTCTTCGGCTTCTAATTTCTCATCACCATTACCATCGTAATCCTCGCCATCTTCGCCGAAATCGTCTTCATCGTCTTCATCTTCATCGTCAGAGTTAACTTCACTTCTATCCAATTCTGTCAAATCTTCCCAGAATACTTTAACCCCATCTACTCTACCCAAATCAATGGCATAGAAGGAATCCAAATTGAACTCTTGATCACCTCTTTCAAATATACCACCATATATATACAAAACATCATCAACAACGCAAGTGGTGGCATTGAATCTTGGATGTGGGAGTTGGTTCAGTATCGGATATTCAACGACATCTTTTCCGTCATCTTCCATTTCTTGTTCAAGTTGTTTTAATTGTTCGATTTCGGAATTATCTTCATCATTGTCATCATCGTTCAAATTAGCTTTTGATAAAATGGAATTCAATAATTCTTCCAAATCTTCATCTCTGGTCTTTTCTTTGATACCTTCTTTCTTCTTTCTCTTTTGTGGTTTCAAATGCAAATTATACCAACGATTACTTTCGATATGATAAGTGTATAATTGATTATAAAATTCAGAATCTAAATTTTCTTCACTTTCTTCAAAATCATAGACTCCACCAAACAACATACCTCGGTTTTTATGATACACTAAAGAACACCCGACTCTTGGTGATGGCAATGCCCCTTGTTTTTTCCTTCTTTCAAATCTAATCGCTTTAGGATCTGACTTCATTTTCAATATCCAACAATCAGATAAAACCTTACCCTTTTGTAAACCTTTCTTGGCTTTCACTTTAGTATAACCCCCGTAAATAACAGCACCATCAGCGCATGGTAATAAAGAATGACCAGATCTAGCATCTGGGATCGGGTGGTTTGGAGGAAATTCTACTTGGGTCCATTTAAACTCACTGATATCAAATAACCAAACATCATTGAGATAAGTAGTCATGGTACCGAGATCCCTAAAACCCCCATGTAAAACAATATAATTTTTCCAAACGGCTAATCTATGACCCGATCTAGGACTAGGACCTTTTTTCAAATCCAATTTCTGCCATTCCTTAGATTCAACATCTACTATCCAAGTGTCACCATAATGGTAGAACGTGGATTGTTTAGGAGATGAGAATTCCCCTCCAAACATTAATGCTATACCAGAAGGATGTGAACACATGGCATGTGACGATCTAGGAAGTGGAGAATTCTTACTGGAGATTTTTCTCCAAGTATCATTGTCGATAGAATAAGTATATAGATCATTATAAAACTTACTCACGTGTCCTTCATTCACTTCACCTCCAAATAAAAGTAATTCTCTTTTGTTATGCAATGGATTAGCAACCAACGTAGGGTTTAATCTCTTTGAAGGACGATCACAAACTTCGATTTTAACTTCAGTAAATTCTAATTGTTCTTGAGCGTATTTTTCTAAAATCGCATCAATATCTTCATCTTCTTCATCTTCACCTAATTTTTTGGCAAGTTTTTTATCCTTTTGTTCAGCTTTGGCTGCGTTTTTCTTTTGCTTTTCTGCACTCCTTGCCTTCTTTGCGTCTTTCGACTTTTTATCTTTCTTTGCCATCTTGTGGAGGGTTTTTGGAAATGTGGCTGTATATACACAATGGTTGTAAAAAAAAATTGGAACTACATGGAAATTTTTTTTTTTTTTTTTTCATTCATCCGTTTTCTTTTTTCATTTCACACTTTCTCGCAACACATTTTTCGTTTTGAAATCACAACAAAACAAAACTAAATCTGTAATCAAAACAAGTGTTTATTTTCATCCCCAAGGCATAATTCTAAGAAATGGCAATCGCATCAGATATCGCGAGCAGCACGGCTCCTCAAAATGAATACTTTATAAAACAAAGAGATTTACTAATCCAAGAAATATCTAACAACTTATCCAAAGTCCATACCAACCTAGAAACGTTGAACCGATCCTTGCACGAATCAAAACAAATCGGTAAAGAATTCGACGACGTGGCTAGATTATGGTCGACATTTTATGACGGAATGAACCAAGTACGAGAGAAGGCAGGTGACGGTGTTGCTAAACCATCAACTACAACCACCCACGACAAAAATACACTAGAGGAATCACAAGAGTGATTTAATTGTTTATAAGAAAAATGTATAAAACAATTTATATATTCTTCATAATTTTAATTCTTCTTCTTTTTTTATCAAATATATATATAAAGATTGAAAATTATACAAATAGTAACAAGTTATATATATGTAGGCAAAAGTAATAATAAAAAAGAAAAACAACAGAATACAAACATTGAACTTGGTTTAACTCCAGCTTGTTTAGAAACATTTGTGGTGAACAATAGATGGACCAGATTCGTCGTATTCTTGTTTTGAGATCCACATTTGTTGGAAAGTGGACAAGGAAGCCAAAATGGAACCACCGATCCAGACAGAGTATTTTCTTTCTGGTGGAGCAATGATCTTGACTTTCATAGAAGATGGAGCCAAAGCAGTGATTTCTTTTTGCATACGTTCAGCAATACCTGGGAACATGGTAGTACCACCAGACATGACAATGTTACCGTATAATTCTTTTCTGACATCCAAGTCACATTTCATGATGGAGTTGAAAGTGGTTTGGTCAATACCAGCAGCTTCCAAACCCAAGTCGGCTGGTCTGAACAAAGCTTCTGGAGCTCTGAATCTTTCGTTACCAATGGTGATGACTTGACCATCTGGCAATTCGTAAGATTTTTCAATGGCAGATGATTGTGAAGAGGTTTGCATTTCTTGTTCGAAATCTAAAGCGACGTAACATAATCTTTCCTTGATATCTCTAACGATTTCTCTTTCAGCGGTGGTGGAGAAAGTGTAACCACGTTCAGACAAGATCTTCATCAAGTAGTCGGTCAAGTCTCTACCAGCCAAGTCAATTCTCAAAATACCGTGTGGCAAGGAGAAACCGGCGTAAATTGGGACGACGTGGGTAACACCATCACCAGAATCTAAAACAATACCGGTGGTTCTACCAGAGGAGTATAAAGACAAGACAGCTTGGATAGAAACGTAGAAAGCTGGAACGTTGAAGGTTTCAAACATGATTTGGGTCATTTTTTCTCTGTTGGATTTTGGATTCATTGGAGCTTCGGTCAACAAAACTGGGTGTTCTTCTGGAGCAACTCTCAATTCGTTGTAGAAGGTGTGGTGCCAGATTTTTTCCATATCATCCCAGTTAGAGACAATACCGTGTTCGATTGGGTATCTCAAAGT
The DNA here is from genome assembly GCA_030557055.1 of Candida tetrigidarum. Classification (NCBI taxonomy): domain Eukaryota; kingdom Fungi; phylum Ascomycota; class Pichiomycetes; order Serinales; family Debaryomycetaceae; genus Candida; species Candida tetrigidarum. The sequence continues at coordinate 65,122 of JAKTVF010000039.1, forward strand.
CAAAATACCTCTCTTGGATTGGGCTTCATCACCAACGTAAGAATCTTTTTGACCCATACCGACCATGATACCTTGATGTCTTGGTCTACCAACAATTGAAGGGAAAACAGCTCTTGGAGCGTCATCACCAGCAAAACCGGCTTTACACATACCAGAACCGTTATCGATAACTAAAGCAGCAACTTCTTCTACAAACGGGTGTTAGTATTCTTGACATGTATCATAAAAAAAAAATAATTAGATTTGGTTTTGTTTTGTTGTTCCAAAAATCAAAGTATTTTTCGATTCGAAGGGGGGGTGTGTAACTGAGTGAGCAAGTGCGTGTGTGTGCGTGAGATTTGAAAGTTCGGCAACGAAAAAAAAAGGATAATCGACATAAAATTTTGGCCCAAAGGGGTGAGGAGGGAATCTGGAGGCCGGAATCTCTCAAGATAATGAAACAATCTTGGAAATACATAAATTAGTTGTATTATTTAAGATAGTTGCAGTATCAATGGTCATTGTGTTGAATAATTCACATGATTCCGCAAAAAATATCTAAAAATAAGTCCAACTTAAAAAAAAAAAAAAAGGAATCTGAATTTTCGACGAAAACACCGAATCAAGATAAGTTAATTGCGGCACAACTTCCTCCACTCATGATCTGTACTTGGTTGCCATTGATGATTGATCATCACTGTCCATATCCTATCGGGATTTAGTCCCAATCTTGGTTGTTGGACAACTTAAAAAAAAATTGTTGGCCGTCTCCACTCACTCTCACGCTCTCTCATAACATACACTTTTTCCTCCAAATCAAAACTACTTTGATGAAAAAAAAATTCCAACGGAATTGAAATCCAATCAATCTAATTAGACTGTGCTAATTAGTATAATTGAGTAAGTTAAACATACCACCGTCCATTTTTTATATTGATTATTAATTTGTTGAAAGAATACTCTGGGAAAAAGAAGAGTAAAATGAAAGAAAAAAAAAATAGAGGAAGAAAAATTGAAAATATATAAAAAATTGTTTCGTTGGCAGAATTTGACCAGCGAGCAAAGTGAACGAAAAATTGAAATTGAAAAAAAAAAAAAGAAAATTCTCGTGCAATGTATGTGTGTTTGGGTCTTTCGTTGGACTTTTTGGGCTGTGCGCACGTATTTTTTTCATGATTACACGGTGAATCTGTTAATAAAATTATTACGAGACAAAACTACGCTAAATACTTTTTCTTCTTATGGAAATTGACGAGGAACAATATTCAAAAAAAAATTTACTAAACTGATATTCATTAACGAGATAAGGTTGAGCTGTAAGATATGAAAGAAACCTACAACAGCATATCAAATCTAAGCGACTGGTAACAATATGATTTCAAGGTTTTTATTAAAAAAATATATATTTCGACGAACTTGGCACAATTCTCTTACTAAATTTAAATATTTTTTTTTTGCAGTCGCTTCGGGTGAAACGGTGATAATTGCTCGGATATATATTTTTGTTTTAGTCTAGACCACAAATTTGTAAACAAGAGTTGATGTCATGCTTTTCTCTTGTTATTTGCACAGTCAAGAAGAAGTATTCTGACCAATACCACTATGAAACAGGTCAATACAAGATATGATAGGAGACTACAAGTCGTGTGAGTTTTGTTACAAGTAGATACTACAGCTTGTATTAATCAAAGCATCTCGGACTTAATCCGTTACGTGGTAGTTATTTTCTCTTAGTTACCACCACCAAAAAAAAGAAAATACGTCACTCACAAAATGAGAATTTGATGCCCACAGCCTACGTCGTATGCGTCTTACGTTGAGTGCATTTCTTTTTTTTTTTTTTTCTTTGGTCACTAAGAGAAACGTTTGATTTTGGTTACATCTGTGTTAATTGAATTACTATTATTTTTTTGCCACCTTTGATCTCTCCTATCGAAAATAGTGAAATATGTTTATTTTCAACTCAAAATCAACTTGTGCTATTTGTGACAACAAAGATTTACAACAAGCAAGTTTGAAACAGACAAAATTGTGAACATTGCCTCCTTGGTTCTCACTACAAAAGAAAAAAAACAACAACGAACAAAACAAACTTAAAATTCAACAACAAGTTTCTCCAATTTGGCTACAGCGAGAAGAAAAGAAAGAAAAAAAAGAAAAATATACAAAAAAAAAAGAAGAACCAAAATAAAGAAAGAGAGAGAGAGAAAAAAAAATCCAACTGATCATACCTTACTCCCCCTTTTTGAACTATAAAGAACTTCTGTCAGCCCCGACCAAAGGTCATTTATACAACACTACAAACCATCAATCTCCAGAATCACTAGTACAACCAGGTGGATATTTACCCAGTAGCCTAGAATTCATTTATCAGTTAACACCACACACACATCACACGCACAAAGCACTATTACAGTTTCCTTAGACTTACTAGTAACATAAAACTCAAATACAAGCAAAGATGTCTTCGTCAGTACCATATGATCCATATATCCCAAACCAGACCACTGGTGACCAGTCAAATTCAAGAACTGCTGCTATACAAGCTGTATGTATTTATTTTTTTACATTGTTACAAACAAACAAAATGAACCCTTCTTTTTTTACTAACAAATGTGATTTTTTTATTTAGCAAATTGATGATACCGTCGGCATTATGAGAGATAATATCAACAAGGTGGCCGAAAGAGGTGAAAGATTGGACTCCATTGAAAACAAAACCGATAATTTAGCCATCAGTGCTCAAGGTTTCAGAAGAGGAGCCAATAGAGTTAGAAAAGATATGTGGTGGAAAGATTTCAAGATGAGAATGTGTCTTATTTTTGGTATAATCATTGTCATCATTGTTAT